>BQNB010178689.1:0-12846 GCA_026074375.1 Tanacetum coccineum
AACCATCATATTCTCACAATCGATCATATCCCACACCTCACTTAAACTTTTCAACACATCTATGGCTGATTTGGAATTTGTCGATCAACACAACATGGTCACGTGTTTGGAGAAAACAGCAAAAAATTTAGAATTTCATGAGATAGTGGACTTTCATACATCAAGTTTGATACATCATGCTCTCACTGTAAGTCCTACTATCTATATTTCTTATATTGAACAGTTTTGGAACACTACTAGTTCCCAAACAGTCAATGATGAGAAGCAAATTCATGCTACTGTTGATAGCAAGGCAGTAGTAGTCACAAAAGCATCCATAAGAAGTTCTCTTCTCCTTAATGATGTTGTTGGTACTGCTTGCCTAACAAATGAAGCTATTTTTCAAAACCTTGCATTGATGGGATAAGAGGGTGAACTTAACAAACTAACTTTTCAAAAAGCCCTCTTTTCTCCTTAATGGAAGTATCTGATACATACCATTCTTTATTGCCTAAGTTCAAAATCTACAAGCTAGAATGAGTTTTCAACAAATATTGCTTCATCTGTTATATGTTTTGTAACAACCGTGACTTGAGCAGGTTAGTCAAACCATTAGTGTTGACTTATGTGTCTGTTACAACGTACGGTTTATATGATTTTATGTGTTATACGTGTTTATATGTGTTTGTGTGGGATATGTGAGATTGGATAATCAATCCATTGAGCGTGATCGTCTCATTAGGATTGGATTTGTGTTAAAATTTGTTGAGTTCATTTCGTTCACTTTTGAGTGACGAGGAAATGGTTATTGAGATTTTAGCGTTTTTGTGTTAAATGTGTAAGTATTTATACGTATACGTATTTTTGTGTTAGTAATTTAAGATAAGTTTAGGTTTTAGAGGTTAAGTTAAGAGAAATGAGTTATTTGATGGAGAAATTTCATTTTTATCACTTATAGTGATAATGGAATTGAATTAGTATTTTGAAAGAATTGTTTTGGTTACTAAGTGGTTGTCTAGGTGATGGATTAAAATGTGAAGTGTGTCATTTGTGAAAGAAATGAGTTTGTTAAAGTATGAGAGTTTTTGGTAAACTTTTCATATATAGAAAGTGAATTTGGAAATGAAAAGTTATTTTTAAAAAGCGTAAAACGTAGGTTTTGCGAAAGAAGGTTTTGGACATAGTTTATGGTTTTTATAAGTTATCAAACTTCAAGTTCTTTAGTAAATAATAAAGAAATTTTTTTATTTATGGATGAATAGTAAAAACGGGAATAGTAAAAGAAAAAAAAGGAAAAGAAGTCCAAGTTGGGCTCAAACTTGTAGAAAGGGTTATCCATTAGGCCTATATAAGCAAACCAAGGATTAGAAAATACATATTTTTTTCTCCCCCTTGCTCCTTGGTCGACCGAATCCTCAAGAGAAAGAAAAAAAAAGTTTTTTTTATCAAGTTATTAAGGTAATCATTCTATTCCTAGTTTAATCTTTTTAGTTATCATGTTAATTTATGTAATCTAAACATGATGGATTAAGTTTTATCATAAAATTTAATTAGGTTTTATTAATTAGGGTTCATGTTTTCTGTAAATTAATGTAATTAAACTAATTAGGATTGATTAGGGTATAATTAGAAGCATGATGGTGTAATCGGTTAGGGTTAATTTGCGTTAAATCATGATTTCAGTTTGAGCAGAATTTTGGGTCGTGTTGCTCAGATGATATCTCATGATTGGCAACGAATTTTTTTATGAATCTTATGAGTTTTGATAAGTTCAGAGAGTCTATTTTCTAAAAAATCCGGCCTCGAACGATTTTGAGTTCGGGAAGGCCTTCAAAAGCCTTTCGCAAGAAAAGTTGTCTAACCAGTAAATACGGGTCAGATTTGGGTCTAATTTCGGGAAGTAAAACCCCAACTTAAAATTTGAATTGGACTTAGCCCTTCTACAGAAGTTAAGTCTTATGTGTCTATTAAATATCCCCCAAAGTAAATTAATTAATTCGAAGCCTAAGTATGCTTTTTAGGGTCATACTTTTTAGTGCGCAATCAGACCTGAATTGAGACTGTTTTGGAATTTAATTTTCTTAGGAGCACTTAGGTATGCAATTAATGATTGGGAGTCACATGTTAGAAATTAGACACATAAAGGAGCATGTGAGATTTTTTGTTTGAATTATGAGGATGTTAAAGTGGTGCGTTTAGGTCGCATAAGTAGGTGTAAAATTCTGCTTAAAAACAGAAACTGTGAAGTGTAACATTTAAGTGTAAATAGTAAATGTAGGATGTGGTAAAGTTTTAAAACAAGTATAGGACTATGATAGATAACATAGGCATCCATCATAGTTGAGGTTACATCATATTGGGTTGAATGCCTAATTGATGGTAACTTATTGTGTGTTTATGTTGTTTAGATTGTTCGTGAATTTCTGTGAAGTATTTGTGGATTTTGGAAGCTAGCATCAGGTGAGTGTCATAGCCCTATCTTTTCTAAGATTTTTCATTGGGGTGGAAACGATGCTTGAGTATGTGATGTTTTATTACTGTGATATTTGATGGTTGAGCTTAAAAATGCATGTGCTGTGTGGCTATTACTTGCTATGTGTTGAATTGAATTGACAGTGGGAGACGGGTGGTTAGGATCGTGGGGATCGTTCCTTCCCCACTTGGGTTGAGCCGAGCTATTTTTGAGTTGAGCTATTTTGTTTGAGCTATATTGATTTGAATTGTGTTGAGTTGAGCTGATTGATCTGTAGTATGTGATAGTTCATGATATGCCATGCAACTGTTTATCTTTATCACAGTAATGTTGGAATTGTTTTGAAATGTTTTGAGGTTGGTGTCTAAAACCTATGGCATCTCACCAACCTAGTGTTGACGTGTTTTAGCATCGTTTTCAGGTAACTCAGGTGATCATAATAAAAATTGATGTATAGGAGGTTGCTAGTTGAGACATAGATGCAAGTTGAAGACTCTATGTTTTGGCTATGTACGTTTTATTTGAAGCAATTGTTGATTTGATTTCTAGACTTTGTTTGATATGATAAGACTTGTTGATGGTTAATCCTTTATCATCATATTTGGTTCATTGGTTTTTTTTGTAGGATGTTATTATTGACACGTTTATTTTTTGTGTCTTTGCATTTATTACTCTATTTAGTATTCCTCTATAAAGATACCATGTGCTAAGTTAATATCTTTCATGTTATGCCTCGCGTTTCTGCCTTGGCGGGGTGTGACATCGAGGGTGCACGGATATAAAGTAATCCATGTCCGGGAGAACTTAATCACCCGTTGTTAGGAATAATCATCTTTTTGGCGACATGCTTTCCTCATTTTGATAACCGGGTTGCAGTCTAAAACAACTGCAAGCCATTTAGACATGTTTTAAAAAGTTTGAACTTCCGTTCGAGCTTCATTTAAAGGCCCGTGTCATTATTGGATGACATTTCTAGGTCCGTAAATATTATCGATAAACGGAAGACATGTCTTGGAAAACTTTTTTTTGTGTTTTATATTTTCTGATTTTTATGGATTTTTGTGGGTTTTATACTTTTGTATTTTCTTTTTATGGATTTTTGTAAGACTTCAAGAAACGTTCAACACACTTAACATGATTAGAGGAAATAAGGCATTCATTCCAAGTCTTGCAAAGTGAATTAGAATTCGAATTAATTACAGTACGCTTAAAGTTAATACTAGAATCAACACGATTCTTTTGTTTCTCATTCGACTTATTCATCCTAGAATGGGCTTCTACTTGTTTCAAGGCACTTCTAGCTGGAAAGGTCCTGTCTTTCTTTGTATTGCTCCTAAGCTTTGACCTGCTAGCTGCTGAGGCACCTTTTACTCCTATAGAGGGAATTCCAGGAGCATTAGTCGAATTTATTTTCTGGTGCTTAACTTGTGGTGGTGTGTTATGAGTTGAGGTTTCACATGGTTCGACAAAATTAACTCGCTTTTTCCTAAGTGAATTGGTAGAGGCATTCTGTTTATCGCTAGGGCCAAAGTCTTTAGGACACATGCCTATTACATATTCTAACAGCTCCTGAGAGTGTTTAGTGTAACGGCAAAGCTAAATGAGGAGGTATCCAATGGTCTTTCCACCTTAGCGTCCTCTACTATTTCACGAAGGGTTTCTACATTTTCCTTAAGGCGTTTGATATAGTGTAGATGCACTTCCCGATTCTTATTGAGTCTAGGGGGAATTGGTTCAACATTAATTGCATACTTTTCAAAAGCTGAGACCTTTGGTGTTTTGACATCACTAGTGATGCATGGCATCTTCCCCTTGAGTTGGGCCCTTAGATTCTCAATTTCATTTTGCAGGATTTTTGCTTTTTCAGTGGATTTGGGCATCGCGTTACTTTAATGGAGTTTAAAAAACTTCTTGATTATTGCAGTTTAATCTTTTCATTTTAGCTTTAAAGTTTTCTAATTTGATTTTGCAAATCTTTTGTTGACAGGTTTGTTTTAATTGAAAATTTTGAGAATCCAGGGACTTATACTCAATGTGACGATTGTTCTCACTTTTGTTAGCTTTCAATTCAGAGATTTGAGCTTTCAATTTATGGATGGTGTTTTTGTAACTCTGAATCTGATCATCCCGCATACCAAGTTAAAAAACATCAAATTCAGGAACATCTCTAGATGACTTGGATTTGAGATTATTAACATTTTCTTTAAGATGTTGTTGCTTTAATTGTAAATTAACGTGAGCAACCTCTAGTTTTGAAAAAGCTTTGATCATGGTATCATGATCATCATGTTTAATCTTTCTAAGTAAGCGGGAGTTCTCAGATTCAAGTTCAACAACACGATTCATTGCAACATTATAAGCAGTGGATAAATCATGAAATCGAGAAGCAGACAATGCCGAATCAGTAACAACTGTACTAAATAACATCGTTGGAGAATACATTTAGCAATCAAATTCTCATATGGTAATGAGGATTTTTTAACGTTCAATTCCTATATTTTTTGATCATAGCCATTGGGTCACTTTCCGCTTCCATATCTTCAAAAACTGCTTTCATTTCTCTAACTTCAGTAACTAGTGATTTTTAAACCCCATTAAAATGCTCTTTTAGAAGATTAAAAAATGGAATGACTTCCGTTAAATAACAACGTTTGGTTTGTTCAAAAACTTGTTCCTCATTAGTTATTCCTGTTGGTGTACAAGTCTTTTCAAAGTCCCAAAAAAGTTTTAGTAATTACATACAGAAAAATATTTACTTGGACTTCGTGGTTGGAGCATTCGATGGACAGCATGGACTGGTGTATTGGAGTGGATACACAGTCGCATGGTGGCAGGAAAGCAGGGGTGGGGCTTGGCGTTCTAGCTCTTTGGCTTTCGTTTTGCTAGGTCTAAGGACAAAATATTAGTTCTGGGTTAGCTAGGTCTGTGGTGTGAATAGTTCGAGGAAGTTCTCTTTGGACATTATTTAGGTCGTATACACATTGATTCTCTTTTCCACACACAAGGGTCATTTAATTTCTTATTGCATTTTGCTAGTTAACTCGGCTAACTCTAGGTCTTCCTCTGATGATGGGACATCTATAGGGTCATGGTCCACATTAATAAGTTCATTACCATCATAAAGTGATGGTTGAGCCACTTTGGCCTTTTTAAGGTAAAAAGGGTTATGCGCACCTATGTGGTAGTTCAGAAATATTGGTCAAACCAACCCTTTTTAGGTTTTTACATCATATGCAACAATTTTGAATGGATTGATCTTGTGCGTGTAACTTGTTTTAAGTTAATCCTTTAGTTTTCTCAGATTTGAAAAATCATTCAGAAGTTGAGATTGCCTTTGTTTTACAAGTTATTGTAAAAGGATTCAATTTTCTATGTACTACTGTTTGACTTTTAATAGAATGGTTAAGCTGTAGCTTAACAGAGTGTAACTCCTGTTTTAGTTTTTCTTCCATTCGATTACGATCTTGTATAAGTACACGCATTTGATCATCCATTCTCTGTTCCCGTTCTGTAAACTTAGCACGTTGTTCATATATGGCAACTTGTTCCTTATATATATGGCTATTTCAGTTATAACGGTTCGATGCAGGACGTGTGCTCATTATTATCAATCAACACATATGCATTCTTGGAGCCGAAAGATGCAAAACTTGGTTACACACAGAAACGTCATGGGGAGATGTGGTCAGATATTGGTTCATATGGGATTAGATCATTTGTTGTTCCCATTATTGGACCACTAGTTGAGTCAATAACATTTGACTGTTGTACTTGATTATGAATCTTATGTTCGTTCTGATTAGTAACACTATGATCAATGACATTTTTTAGAGTGTGTACCTCAGATAATATTGAGCATTTTTAGTTAGATGTACGGCTTGTTGGATTTGCTGGACTCCGGCTAAGACAAATTGCCATGAGTATAGTCTGAGTAGTCGTTCATCATCAACATCTGAAATCAAAAGCGTCCAATTCACTTGCTTAGAAAAGATTGTCCTATTCAGTGCTAAGTCTGGACTGGTTGATTATCACATCTGCATCAAAGGTTGTTGCCCTGTCACCAGCTAGAAAGAGTAGTTCATCTTCATCTAAACTACACCATTTCGTTGGCTGCATCCAGCAGCATTTTGTCCTTAAAAAGATAATCAGAATTTATGGAGCGTTTCGGCTGTAGTAAGTTCCTTGCAATATGTCCAACCCTATTACAATTTATAACACTTGGACCGTTTTCCCTTCGACTTCATTGGCATTCCCTGCTCTATTCCGCATCATGCCCCAACCTGCCGTTACAATTTCTACCCGAGCAAAGTTCCTCTGATTCGGATTTTGTGGACCTTGAACATTTCTGATCCACACTATTTGACCATCTTGAATAGTTACTTGATTTTGTTTGGTGTTAGATGAGTTCGAAGTGGCTGGTTTGTCTGTAGGGTGGGTTGCTCTGTATGATTGGGTGAGTGTGCAATTATTGTTTGGAGACGGAGAGTGTTACAGGATTTCTTCGGTTCGGGTATCCAGAGTCAGTGGTGATGTGATTCAGCAAATGTGAATATGGATTATTGGCTTCTTAAGACTGAGGAGGTGTTGTGGATGATTGATTTTGAGACTAGGAGTAGGGTTGCACACTTGAGACAAAGGCAAGCGGATCATTAGTGGATGGAGTGATTCTTTCAATTATCAGTCGATCTTGAGCAGCATGCTTCCATGTGTTTTAGGTATGGCCATACAGTGTTATGTATTTGCTTTTCAGACCTTTGTTCAGTTTACTGTTGTGACAAACCTATCCCATGAGTAGGTGACATGTTGTTGAAAACTTGGAGTTTAGTTGAATATTCGGCATAGTCATCCTGATATTCCTCATGTCATTGACCAGCTTGTGAAAGCGAACATAGTACTCATTGATGTTTTCACCTGGAAGAACTGAACCGACTCAATTCATTCTACAATGAGATTCCCTTTTTCTTTGTGTGAAGCTTAGAACCTGCAAAAGCAATTTTGACCGTTGTCCCATATTGCTTTTGCTTCAATGTTGTGATTGATGAGCTTGTATATGTCTTTGGGTAATCCTTGAAGTACAATGTTGGTTGCACAGACATCAGCATCGTATCGTTTCTTTTCATCATCATTAAGATCATCATATGTACGAGGCCTTTCTGGTCCAAGAAGGACACCTCCCTCAGGAGGTAGTTCCGTAGGTATCCCTTGTGGTTCCAAGCCTTTAAATGGTCCTTGATCTATAGACTAAAGAATTGGCACAATTTTTCCTTTCCCCTAAGTACAATCGGATTCTTGTGACCATGATTCGTAATCATAGTCCTATCGAGCATTAGTGCTGGGGGGGGTTTTATCGGATAAGCCGGCCCAACTTGAAATATCAGTAGCTGATATTACTAGACATGGTCTGAATTACTTGTATTATGATAAACTTTGGATCGGTATAATGATTAGTGATTGTATGTTAAAAGTGATGTATTATTTGATGGATTTAGGTGATATGTTGTTTGATTTTGATTTGGTTTGGTTGAAATAAGTTAACGTCCGAAATAATGAAACTTAGGCAAAACGCATAAGTGAAGATAGCCTAGACAAACGCAAAGAAGAATGGAAATTTTGCAGAGGTACTTTCTATCAAAGCAATCTGGTCTTCAAGCAAAACGCAATGGAGGTCTGAGCATACGCAGTTGATATTGAAAGCAAAAACGCCAGTGATAACTTGAAGCAAAACGTAATGAGTATTGAAAAAAACTAAATGCAGTGAGGTCTTCAAGTAAAACGGTGAGGTCTATCAAGCAAACGCAATGGATGTCTTTTGAAGCAAACGCAGTGAGTGAGGTCTTGAAGCAACAATCGCAGTGAGATCTTCAGGCAAAACGCAGTGGGTCTTCAAGTAGAAAAAACGCAACCTTTAATAACCAAAACGCAGAAGGACCAAAACGCAGTGACAAAACGCCAAGAGCAAAACGTTCAGTGACTAAAAACGCAACCAAGAATGTACTTAGAGAGCAAAAGTAGTGAAGAAAATGAGAACTATTTCACCTAAAAAACACTAAAAATCAACCTTTTGAACGTTTTCTTGCTTGGTTTTTTTGTACAACTTAATCCTAGAAGGTTATTTTATAAAAATATAAAAACACCTACTTTACATCACAAACGTGAGAGAATCAAGAGTGTCAAGAATAAGACCCATAAACCTTTAAAAATAAAAACTTTTGATCTAAAACTAACAAGAAAAAGTACACACAATCTATCTAATACATCGCCATGGCTCTGATACCAATTGTTAGTATATTGGAATATCATACACAAGCTATGGATTGATGGGTTGCTGATTTATAGAGAGAGAAAGTGACTAGTCTAGTGTGAGAAATACAACTTTAAGTGTGTGTATTATGAATATGTACAACAACCTCTCAATGGCTGAGTGGGGGTTTAAATACAGATTTTATGTGCCATAAGTGGGATTAACATGTGGGTAAAGACCCGACCCAACGGCATAAGTCATACGGTAATAAACGATTTATATTAAGCTACGAGCTTACCTAAGCTAGACATACACGGGGTGACGTGTATTTATCATGATCTAATAGGTTATTATGTCCACGTTTCATTTGTATTAAGACGACGTATCAAAATATGACATTTTTGTATTTCATGTCCCCTGGTGAACAGTACTTTTTACTGTTCACACCTGTTTAAAAATTTATTTTTATAGTTTTAGTGATCGTAAAACCCGTAAATGTCGTATTTTGTTCGTTATAGCTCCGTTTTTAGCGATTCTTTCGAGTACGTCTTTGTTATTAAAAGTCCTATCATATTAATGATGTTTTCAAAATGTATTTTACTGACATGAATAGTAACTTTTATAAAAGTATTTTTATACGTTTAAGTATATAATCTCGCGTAATTCATAACTTTTTCGTTATTGATCCAAAAATTATGATCCAAATTGTTTTAGAATCC
The DNA here is from genome assembly GCA_026074375.1 of Tanacetum coccineum. Taxonomy (NCBI): domain Eukaryota; kingdom Viridiplantae; phylum Streptophyta; class Magnoliopsida; order Asterales; family Asteraceae; genus Tanacetum; species Tanacetum coccineum. The sequence goes on from BQNB010178689.1 coordinate 9,413, forward strand.
TAAAAATATGTACAATCTGTTAAAAATACTAAACCTCAAATATTAGAAGTATTTGTTAACTTGTTTTTATAAAATTACCTTTGATATAAAAAAAACCCGGTATTAACGTTAAACCGTATATTTGCCGTATAGTTTTTGTTTTTTTGCGTTATAAGGCGGTTTTTCGAGAGTCTTTACATATTTGGAATCGTCATGAGATGTACTATCTTAACTAGAAATCATAATGTGGTTGTCATCCATACACGAACCAAACTGCCCTTGAAATCAATGCGTTTGTTTGTTTATATAAGTTGTTTTATATACTTTTCAACTTAGTAACTTACCACAAGCCTTTTATAACCAAATATATCATATGTCTTACATATATTAGTGTCGATAGGTCCATCATTTGTCCAAATGTTTAAGATCACAAGTTCTTAACAAGGCTATCAAATCATAAACTTTCTTAAGTAACTTTACTTACTAGTTTATACATATACATTTTTACACTTAACCAACATGTTACAATACTTATAATCCTATTATATCATGTCACATAACATATGAAAAAGTATAAAAAATCATAATCACAAGTAAAAAATATGTCTTACATGTTTAAAAGCATCCTAATGGTGATTTTGCTATAGAGAACTAATATACACATAAAATAATGATTATGAAAAGATGAGGGCCTTTAGATAATCTTAGAGTGATGTATGATGATAGACCACAATATCTAAACCCTTGTTTAGATATAAAACCAAAGCTTGCAAGATTTGAAACCCTAATTCCAAGAAAACCCTTATTTGCTTCAACACTTTGTTTCACCCTTGTAAATGCTTAACCAAGACCTCAAATCACCTTGAGGTATCTTAGATATAGTGTAGGACTACTTATAAATGTGTTAGATAAATTTTTGTATGGATTTGATATGAAAAAGGGGTGAGCCGTGGGTTCTTAAGCAAAAGGGAGAGAAGAAAAGTTGATTTTTGCTAAGTGTATTTTGATATGAGTTGCTATCACTTGTATACATGTAATATATAAGAAAAAGGTAGTCAAAGATGCAAATCAAAGACCAAGACTTTCAAAAGGGGGGGGGGCTTGGTCGTTGGACATAGAGAGGGAAAAAGGGATGACTAGTGGTCAAAACCACTAGTCATGGACTAAGCCTTAATGTATTGGTTCCCTTGTCTCCTCAAGTGGTGATTATCCCATGGTTTCAAGGAAGTCTTGACTAGCTAGTAACATTTTTGAAAAATGAAAGTATTACTTGTATTTTAGAAGTTGTAAATAAAATGTGAAAGTGTAGTTTTATTCCTAAGTGTAAGTAAATGTAAAGATGTATACTTGCAACTTGATGAGTCTTGCTTATTTATTTTAAATGGGGCGTCCCATATGATATAAGTGTGGTAAAGTTTTATAAACTTTGGTCATTGAAAATAAAAATAAGCATTTGTTGAAGCGTAGATTAATTATGATGGTTCCGGGTATGCTTAAATGAATATTTATCGCGAAACATACACAATTTACGTAACCAATAAAATAAAATGAACACTGTTAATAATTATCCTCAAAATAATCATTTTTAGCTTACGCGATTTAATTGTTTGACGTCTGTTTACATTGAATGATCGTTTTTAGCTTACGCGATTTAACTTAACGATTACGATTAAAAGCTAACGCGTACAATACTAAAAATACATAGTGAATTTATCGACGACGTCAATGAACCTAAAACATGGGGTGTTTAATTAGTCTCCTCCGTTAAGTGAGCCTTTTCCTTAAGGCTTAATACGCACGACACTTGTCGATGGTGCTGTTACTTTATGAAGAGTGATTGCGGATATTTCTGAGTCGGGAATTGTTCTTGCGTTGCTATGTGAACTCAGGACCTCCTCCTGGAGTTCGTCGAACCTTTGACTAGCGGAATGACGGCTTTGCTTCATCGTTTAACTTCGAGGTCCGTGATCTTTCAGGTTCCTCGACAAACTGATGTTGTCATCAAAATTATGTCCTTCCGATGGAACGGCTAATGGTTGCATGCATCGGTATATCTCTTTTTCAAGTTGGATACATGAAATGTATTGTGAACCCTGCTCAGCTCTTCTGGAAGCTCAAGATTGTAAGCAACCTCTCCAACTTTTTCTAAACACTGAAAGGTAACCAACATACATAGGGTTTGACTTCCCTGTGTTCAAAAACGTTCACGACCCTTTACAGGCGAAACGTATAAGCATAACTTTATCACAACCTGAAATCATTGGCTTACGATTTAAATCGCGTAACTCTTTGGTTGATCGCGTGGTCAGCTTGGTATTCTCTGCTTGATTTGTACGATTTCTCAGTTGTTTCTTGCACTATGTCTGGAACAATGAGTTTGAAACTTCTCAAACCTGGCCTAACAAACAAGTGAACGACACTTTCGACTGTAAAGTGCCTCAAAGGGTGCAGCCTTGATGCTAGCGTGATAACTATTGTTATATGAAAATTCAACTAATGGCAAATGTTAACCAACCCTTTTAAAGTCGATTGCAACGCACGCAACATATCTCTGAGAGTTGAATTAGTCTCTTTACTTGTCTATCTGTTTGTGGATGGTACGCAGTGTAGTAGTACCTCATATCCCTGACTAGTACCTAAAGCATTCTCGAAGGGTCCGCTGAAATTTGTATGCGAACCTCAGGGTCTCGATTACAAATAATTAGAGAGAGGTATTCCATGCCTTGTGACACCTCCTTTAGGTACAGTCTTGCTAGTTTTATCATCGATCGCTCTCTCATCGGTACAAAGATTGCAGGATTAGTGAATTAGTCCGGTCAAACAATCACCCATGGTGTCGTAACCTTTTGTGATAAATATCATTACGGATGTTGTCACACTTCTATTGGTAGGTATATCAGATCTGTACAACATCATGATGTCCTTTGATGTTCAGCCTTGACCTTAGCGCAAGTCAAACATTTGCTAACATAGGTGGCGATGTAGGCTTTCATATTGGGCCACCAATATAGCTTCTTCATATCTTGGTACATCTTTTCAGAACCCGAATGAATATAGAATTTTGACTTGTGGGACTCGTGCATAATCACAGTCCTCAAGTCGCCATAACATGGTAACCAACTCCTGCCATTAAAGCATAGAGTTCCATCTGCACGGGGTTCTATCTTTTCTGTTCTAAGCTTCTCTGGATCCTTAGAATTTTCAACCAACATGCCTCCAACATCTTCGTTCTTTATGTTCTCTAGTTTTCGTACTTTTGTTTGAGCATCCAAAATTTGTTTGGGGAGATTTAAACTTATAGTCATGACTAAGGCTCGAACCCTTAATGGTGGTTCTCGTTCTTTCCTGCTCAAAGCATTAGCAACGACATTTGATTTCCCCGGGTGATAACAAATATCGTAATCGTAATCACTGAGAAACTCTAACCATCGGCGTTGTCTCATGTTCAGTTCCTT
>BQNB010178690.1:0-10001 GCA_026074375.1 Tanacetum coccineum
TCCATAAATCATAATAGTCCGCTTCTCTTTCTTCTATCTCAATTCTAGTCCGTGTTCCATTTTGTGTCATGACAACTTAAATACTTCATCCGAAGTACTTTAAGCATTTTTAATTCACGAAATGCAAATTAAAATGTCACTCCTCTTCGTAAAATTTTTGTCAAAAATTGAGTCCAAAACCCCTCGCTGAGGGCGGCCCCCATGCCATAGGCGGCCCTAATATATTTGGGACCGCCATCAGCAGACACTAAAATTGAACACTTAACTAAAAAAATTTCAAAACACAAAAACAAACACCCCTTTTCATATCTACAGCGACGAACACGACTCAAACCACCCAAAAACTCAAAATCACCCATTAAAACACTAATTAAAGATACAATCAACACCTACAATCACTCACAACATCTTAAAGATCATCAATTGTAAGTCATTTCATCTATTATCTTTCAATTTGAGTCTAGGGTTCATGATGAACACAAAAATTAAAATTGGGGATTTTTCATTTTTCTTTCAATTTCGTACAATATTAGGATACAATGTATAACTAATATGCTTCCCGTAGACATAGAATTTGCATACATTTGTGAGTTTGTTAAAAAAAATTGATTTCGAACCAAAACCCCAATTTTATTTTCAAATTACTCATGTTAGAACATAATAAAATTGTGGTTATGCATTGTTAATACAACTTAAAAACGTTTTCAAACACATGCATAATGATCTCATGAACAAAGGTCGAGATACATAACTCATATGTGTTTTTTGACATGTTTGGATGAGCAAAATCAAACTAAGGAGCGTTTGGATTAACTCTTAAGATTTTGATTTTTAGGTCGAGTTAATCGTTACTTCACATTTGTTACATCTAGGCACACACTAAGCACATACTCAAAATATCAACACATATGTAAGAGATTAAAATATGACTTTGATTGTTTTATTTTAGGTAACAATGCCTCCAATTACCGCACTAGATCATCAAAAGACCCGAAACTACATTCCACTCATATCAAATGAATTTAATCAACCATTACAAAACACAATTGCTAATCTTGAAAAACGATATTTTCATGAGGGTAGGGTTGTGAGTCAAAATTTTAAAAACATGAGTCACATCCATGCTAAGTTTGAATCAATTGACTTCGATTGTTTGTTAAACATAAACGAACAAATTGTTTCTCGTTTTGTTCTCGAGTTCTATAGTCAACTAACTTTGATTATAACTTCACAGGTTATTTTGTGGTCAACTTTGTTATACAAAGTAAGTCATTCTCTTTCACTCTTGAGGAATTCGGTCAAATCTTAAAAATACCGTTCAAAGGTCAAGTGTCACAAACCGACATGTGGTCACTCGACTACTTGTCAATAAGTGTTCCTAGTAAAGGTCGTTATAAAACCACTCCTCCGTCTCCAAGTGTCGTCAAGTCTTTCATTCAAATTCCTCGACAAGGTCAAGTCACTCGTACTAAAAACAAGAAAATACCTCGTGAATCAAATGCTAGCTCCTCCTCCACCACTTTAAATCATCCATCCTCATCTCATCCTTTGGATGATACCCTTGATGAAAATAATGATGAATCATTTCATTCCAACTCTTCATTTCCGTCCCAAAACATCTCCTCATCGTCCAATGTTGTCTCTAGAGTCCGTCAAAATCCTCCTCATGAAAGTCATTACTTAAACACCCATCTCTCCGAAACTATTAATCTTCAAACCCAACAACGAGATGCTCACCGGGAAGGGTTAAGGTCAATTGGACAAGCTCTCAAGAACATGATGGGTGGAACACGGAAGTGAACATGTTGGCATACTTACTAAGAGACTATTATTATTATTAGAGTAAAGTGCAAAAATCATCCCTGTGGTTTCTCAAAGAACTGTCACACGTCACTCGTTAAAAATTTGCCCAAAACACATCCCTCCGTCAATGTTTTGAGGCATGATACATCCCTTGGACTAACGGTGCAATTTTTTTCCCTTTAAATACTAACGAAGGTCTAAAAGGATGATATAGTTGTCTTTTTGCTGCCACAGGGATGTATGGTGAACATTTACTTAAATTTTTTTAGTTTTTCTTTGTTTTTTATTTTTTTAAAATATTTTTTTATATTATTATTCGTCAAAAAATTTAAAATTTTTTACAAAATTTTAGAAATTTTTTTTTGCCCGTTGTAAAATCATAATTTTTTCATACTTTTTAAATTTAAAAAAAATACGTTATCATTCGTGAAAAAATTTAAAAATTTAAAAAAAAATTAAATTTTTTCATACTTCTAAATTTTTTCATACTTCTAAATTTTTTCATACTTTTTAAATTAAAAAAAATTAATTTTTTTTCTTTTTTCTTTGAACTTTTTTTAAAAATATATAAAAAATAAATTAATTTTTAAAACTTTTTTTGAATAGTTTTATACATTTTTATGTTTTCTTACGAAAAAAAATATATTTTTTTTTCAAAAGTTTAAAAAGAAAATTTAAATTTTTTTAAAAAAAAGTAAAAGGTACGAATAATAATGTAAAAAAATATTTTTTTAAAAAAGTTATTGAAAGAAAATTTAAATTTGTTCACAGATAATAACGTAATTTTTTTTTAAAATTTAAAAAGTATGAAAAAATTAAGATTTTAAAACGGGCGAAATTTTTATCTAAAATTTTGTAAAAATTTTTTAAATTTTTTGACGAATAATAATGTATAAAAATATTTTAAATAAAATTAAAAAACAAAGAAAAACTAAAAAAATTAAAATTTTTAAGTAAAGGTTCACCATACATCCCTGTGGCAGCAAAAAGACAACTATGCCCTCCTTTTAGACATTCGTTAGTATTTAACAGAATTTTTTTGCACCGTTAGTCCAAGGGATGTATCGTGCCTTAAAACATTGACGGAGGGATGTGTTTTGGGCAAATTTTTAACGAGGGACGTGAGACAGATTTTTCAGAAACAACAGGGACGATTTTTGCACTTTACTCTTATTATTATTATCTTTCTTGTTTAAGAAATTATGTCTTTTAATATATTATTAGAACTAGGAATGGCAAATGACAATTGCATTTGACTTGGTTATTTTTTCCATCCTATCAACGTTCTATGATTAGCAAACTTTATGAATGTGACATGCGAACAATCCCACTACTTGCTAGATGATTTGTATGCTAGTTTAGGACTACACATCATTGCTTGAATTAGTTGATTCTTGAATACGGTAGATGCCGAAATCTCTAGACTTAAGAAAAAGGAAAAACTGGAAATTTTCATTCTTTCAGAAAACGGCCCCTTTAAATACCCAGCGGCCCCCCAATATATTTGGGACCGCCTGGTATTATGGGACCGCCACCAGGGAGAACGAAAATTTTGAGTTTGCCTCTTTTTCTATATCTTTGACCTCCTACCTACATTCTCAAGCTGTCATTTCCCTGTTTAGCTAAACCATCTTTGGCATCCTCTTTCATCCAAACCATGCTTTGCCATGTTATACTATCCTTTCCATTATTTAAATCATCAAATTCTCATACCTCACTACCACCCTCACCTTCTTCATCCTCTTCTTCTTCATCATCAATGTCTTGCTCAAACCACCATTCCAACTTCTCTAGAAAACCAAGAATGTCGGTAAGACAAGTATGGAAACGCAAAACATCCACTCCAAAATCATCACCTTCTTCCCAAAAAGACTCACCTCCACTTCCTCCAAGAGTCTATTTACAATCTCCTTCACCACCATCATACAATCCCTTAAGAGATCAAATGATCAACCAACTCCACAACATCTCCACCATCCTTGATTCACACACTAATCCATCCAATGCCTACATTCATGCACCACCTTCACCACCACCACAACAAATTCATCCTCCTTCTCATGCTCAAGTTGAATTTCACTCAAGCTTTTGTCATTGTTGCAAGTTTTCTAGACACCAATTCCACTCCTTGAGAAATGAAATCAACTTCATTCACTTTCTTCTTACCCGTCCCATACCTCAAACTCGTGCCCCTCCAAATCATGTGTCACCAACCCCTTCTTTTTCCCTCTTTAATTAATCATTCTCATATGATTAATCTACCTAAATAATCGACCTTCCATCTTTTGATTATGGCATCTTCTACATTCCAAGAATCCACTAGTGTAGATCTATGCCTTATTATGTCTTTATGATTATCTACTTTCTATTGTAATGATTCATACAAATATTGTATGAATTTGTCTTAGCTCGTATTAGCTCTAGTTTTATTTTATGTTGTATGAATGTATTAGTTGCATTTGCTATTGTATGAGTTTCTTGATTGTTGAATGAAACTCTCTTTTGGGTGACTTAAATCTAATGTGTTGCTTAAAAGATATTTGTCTTGCACTTGTATCTCTAACTTTATTTCGTAGCAAACAATTTTTGTAAGATCGATCCCTTGGTTCCCCGAACAAGGGGGAGCATACATCAAGGGGATTCTTGATATCGTCGATTTCTTTCTTCCTACAACTACTCGACGGTCATCCTTTTTGAATTCGACAAAAAAGGGGAGAAATAGAACAAAACTCATTTATAATGTATAACTATTAATTTTATACAAAATGAGTTTATATTTTGTCATCATCAAAAAGGGGGAGATTGTTAATATAAATAATGTCTAAAAACGTTATTTATATTTTTTGACCTCTTAACGTTTTGATAATAACAAAATGTAAAAACGTTTACGATAAAATTAGACGTTTACAAATTATTAATCGTAAAATTCCATTTCTAAGATTAGTAATCACTTAAGGTATGAACAAACAAATCATTAAGCATGATTAGTGATCAAGAAAATATTTTTCTCTTATCCATTACATTTTTACAAAAGAATTTCACAAAATTAATTATACAAAATATTTTCTAATTAAAAGAATAGTTTTATTAAAAACATAAAATTTAAAATTCAAATTTTTCCCCCAAAACGGAAGCTTTTATACCAGATACAACGTTCCTCACAAAATGACAAAAAAGGGAGCGTAGTCTACTGGGCGGCCCCCTTATATATCTGGGACCATCAGGACTGCCGCTAGTGACCGTTGGATTTTCCTGCCTATAAATACTGCTCTATTCCTTGCAGAAAATCAGACCTCTTTGCATGAATTTTCACACACTTCTTTCTCTCTCTAAAAACCTTCTTTCTCTCACTAAATATCTTGATCACTAACATCTCTTGATCTTGTTTCAAGTGATCTAATCTCTTCTTCTCATCTTTTCCCTCTCATTCAAGTGCAAGAGAAGAACACTCATATTCGCCTAGAAATGAAGTGTTAATTAGTGATCTCTCATCTTTTCTTCTAAGTACCAAATCTCTAATGTAATTATCTTGTGTATTTGTATGATTTGGATATTGTGTAAATCCGATAGTGTAGATCTAGTGATCATGTAGTGATTGTGAAGTGGTAGATTGGTTCTAGCTAAGATTAGGACTCGACATTTAGCTTAGTGTTAGAAAATAACGTAAGCGACGTGTAAACGGTTTTCTCCGCCTGAAGGGAGCTTATTGACAAAGTAAAATCTCGAGTAGGATACTCAGGGAGTAGAGTAGGGTAAAGAAGAGTTTCGTAGCCGAACCACTATAAATCTAGGTGTCTTGGTTTGATTGTTCCTTCTCTCATCTCTTTATATTGTTGTGATTGTTATTTACTATTAATTTAGATATTTACTTGGTTGATTCATATTGTTGATTGATTAAACATACTACTCAAATCTAAGTAATTTGAAACCAAGTTTTAAAATGAAAATGAACCTGTAAACTATTCACCCCCCCCTTCTAGTTTCCATAAATTTTTAGAGGAGAAAAAGTGCAGAAGAGGTCTCGCAAGGCATTCCAATCCATAGGAGACAACGTGTAGTTTCTTATACTTTTGTAATCTTTCAGTTTTTGGTATTATTCGTTAACTCGATTAGTTTACCTTGGCTAAGCCATTACTCTTGTATTAATTATGATGTTTGAAGGCTAATACTTTCAGGTATTAGCCATTATTATGAAGATCTGAATATTTAGTTTTGTTTATATCTCGATTTCTTAATTTATCGTTGAATTGTTAATTATGTTTATCACATGATACTTGTTTACGTGCTTAAGTATGCGACCTATCATTCAACTAGGTCTAGTCCTACAGATTTAATGCGCTGCAACTTTGGTGTTGTTTGGGCATAGGCTAAGAGTCATAGCTCTTCATATAGTAATGCGTATAGGTGGAACAAATAGGATCACTAATAACGTCCTGATTGAATTGGTTGTACCGTAGAAGATAGTGGCTTAGTACTAACTAATAATTTCTAAAGACGAATCTATAGATAATGCTTTTGCTAGATTTAATACTATTATTGACGAGTCCTAAAAGCATTTTGATGAAGGCTAATTCTATGCAAGAACTACTTTAGAGAAATTTCTTAGGGCTCTAAATCCTAAATGGAGAGCAAAAAGAGAATGGCAATTGAAGAGTCGAAAGACTAACATCACGATCTCTTGATGAGAACATATCGGAACCTCAAAGTTTACAAAATGACATCAAGAAATATTCCCAAATAGTCCAAACCAAAGTTGAAAGGAAATCCTCTTGCTTTAAAGGCTAGAGAAAGGAATCTAGTGCTGAAGAGTTAATCGACTTCCGGAAGTGGAAGACGAAGGAATTACGCCGTGGCGGAATGAGACTTCAAGAAGTTCTTTAAGAGAAGAGGTATATTCGTGAGACAACCTCAACGACAAAAAGACGTTTCAAAGAAGCCGAGACGATAAAAACAGTAAAAGTGATAGAAAATGCTTTAGATGCGGCGACCCGAATCATCTTATTGGAGAATGCCCAAAACCACTGAAAGACAATAACCAAAGAGCATTTGTCGGAGGTTTTTGGAGTGATAGCGGTGAAGAAGATGATGAGAAAGTCAATAACGAAACGTGTCTAGTATCTCAAGCATCAAGTGAGGTATGTTCCGAATCCTCATACTTTAGTGATGAGAACTCGTCAATAGATGACTTAGTGCTAGATAATGAATATGATAAACTATGCAAAATAAGTTTAAAAATAATCACTAAAAACAAAAGATTAAAAGCCACTAGAAATAATTTAGAAAAAGAACTTAGTGTTCTAAAGTAAAAAGTGTCTACACTCAAGAAAAACAAGGGAGTTGATCTCGAATGTGTAAAGTGTCATATGCTTAAAATTGAGAATGAAAATCTCAAAGAGGATGTCACTAGATTAAATAAATTTGAAAAGAGCACACAATGTCTAAATGAAATGTTAAGTAATTAAAGACCCTCCGATGAAAAATTGGGTTTAGGGTTTAGTTCATTAGAAGCATCATCTAGTGGAACTAAGGAAATAAAATTTATGAAAGCTCAGAAAAAGGCGTCCTCTGATGGAGGTCCTATAAATATGGGCGGCCCCCTTAATGTGCAGGCAGCCCCCAAAGCAAATATGGGACCGCCACCAAGAACCACACCTGGATCTGAGAAAAGTGTGTCTTTTCAAAAATCTATTTTGGGTCCTAGACCAAAACACATAATAGTAAACAATATAAGTGTAACACCCCCAAATTGGGTCGCAGCGGAATATGGGTCCGGGGCGTGTTACTTCTCAGATCAATAACACAGATATATATAGAACGACCAAAAAGTCGTTTTAAAACTGATACATTGGATTTAACAAAGTATGTGTTTACAAAAGCCAAAGCTTTACTTTTTTACTACTTGTTATTATTACAAAGATTTCAGTCCAAAAAACAATATACAAAAGTAATGCGACTAAATCTTTAATGCCTGACTTCAAAATATAACCACCAATGTAGCCTTCGCACCTCGTGCCTAATACCTCCTGAAAAACATAGCATTGAAAAACGTCAACATAAAGTTGGTGAAATTTCATAGGTTTCTGTAAATGCATATGCAGGACCGCAAGATTTTTCCCCTGAATAATGCAACAGATGCAACATCACAAATGCAATTACGTTAACCTAAGCTCTGACACCGAAGCTCGACATAATCGAATACAATATATAAATATTGACGCTACATTGGCCCGTGATGATGTTCAACCCATAACATCCAGTATCTGACATGATATACGTTCGTTTACCTAGTGATAGCTAGTCACCCGAACGGGGAGGTCAATCCCAAATAGATCTATCTATAAGTTAATCGCGCATTCACAATTCCAGTATATGCGAAGTTCATGATTCATGGGCATAGTGGGTTATCGCTACTTAGGCAACACGTAATCATGATAAAATGTACACTTGCGTCCAATATCTTTATAAAACATAATATGGCTGCTTCCAAAATCGAACCAAAACAGAAAGTTTGAGGTTTTGTGATTTAGACATGTTTTAAGCTTGATTTTTGTACCATTAAGCTTCAACACCTTATTACAACTACTTCACAACATTTCTATCTTATGTTTTACATATATAAAGTCCATTAGATCATACTTTACTCAAGTGTGTTCAAGATAACAAGTTTAACTACCATTTTCACTTGTAACTCATAAGTTAACATTAGAAACCCTAATTTGTACATATACATGTTTATACTTAAACAACATGTTAAAACACTTATACATCCCTTTTAACATCATATTAGCATCCATGTGACATGTAAATAAGTTCATAAAACATTAATCATAAGTAAATATCCATTTTACATATTCAAAAGTACCCTAAATGGTGATTTAGCTAAATATAACATATGAACACATAAAATCTTAGTTATGAAATGATTAAGCTTTTAAATAACCTTGTGTGGATGAGTAGAGAAAAGAATAACAATCACACCCTTGTGATTAACAACCTTGGCTTGAAAATATAAGGTGAAAACCCTAATTTCAACCAAAAACCCTAATCTTGCAATATCTTGTTAAAACCCTTTCAAAGCTTAACCAATCCTTCAATTCTTCTTAGAATACCTTAAGTATGATATGTAAACACTAATATGGTGAAAGAAAATCAAACTATGGATTGTGTATTATTGAGGTTTTGAGCCGTGGGTTGTAGAGAGGAGGAAGAGAGATTATTTTCTTTTTATTTTGCTAAGGAAAGGAAGTGTGAGCCTTCTATGTACATGCATGATTATATATACTACTAAGAAGATATTTTGAAGATATTTGATGTCAAGTTGATTCATGCAAGGTGGCAAGGCTTGTTGAAGAAGGTTGGAGCTTATCTTGATAAGAATGGCTAGTTATGAGATCAAGTTGATGCAAGATGCATGTATGAAGATATTTGTGACGGTTCCTTGGTCCTATCTTGCTTTCCTAGTCATATGTACACGAAATTATGTACACGAAGTATAATGTAGTATAGATTTAATAAAATGTATAACTTGCACATGGTAGAGTTTGATTTAATTTCATTCATGAATAATATGTATAATGTGATAAATACTTGAAGTTTTAAATAAACTTTAAGTATTGGGTATAAATTTTGGGTATTTGATGAAGCGTAGATAAGTTAACGTGCTTCCGGGAAGGCCTAAACGTATTTTATCGCGAAACGTAAACACTTAACGTAACCAATAAAAATAAAATGTGCAATGATAATAATTATCCTCTAAATAATCATATAACACTTGCTTGATGTAAACATTTAATTGTTTAATGCCCGTTTACATTGAATGATCATTTTTAGTTTACGCGATTTAGCTTAACGATTACGATTTAAAAGCAAACGCGTAAAACCCTAAAAATAAATTGTGAATTACATAATGTCATACAATGACCTAAAACACGAGGTGTTATACCTAATCTTGAAAGCTTCAAATCAGAGTTTACGGAAGTCTTTGTTTTTAAATCTTGAGCTTTCATAATAGTTTGTCTTTGTAGAATGACCATGAATATGGGGTAATGAATCTACTTTGGTTGATTGGGATACCGTCACTACTGTTTTAACCTGCAGGTTTACGTTAGTGATAATTGAGAAAATTGATTTGAAAATCAATCGACATATTACTTGTAAAAGCGTTTTTGTAACACATCGGAAGTTTTAAGCTTTTATCA
>BQNB010178691.1:0-12845 GCA_026074375.1 Tanacetum coccineum
GTAGAATTTTTTTAGACTAAAAACACACAGAAAAATGATGTCCTAACACTCTATTTATAGAGGAGAGGTGAAGAGAGGGGAAGAATTCTAGAGCCTTCCTTCTAATCTCAGCTGTCGATCATTTGTGGGAGAATATAAGCCGTTTGATCATAGGAGTGAGGTGTCTTGGCCAATAGGGAAGTGCCACGTGTTTGTTTGTGATTGGGGGGAGTGTATGAACCGGATTGATGGCTTATAAAGGAGCGGGGGAGGTAATTTTCGAAGTTGGGTTGTTGTAAAGATTGGGCGGGAAAAGTAGTTTAGGCTGTTAGGGCTGTTGCGAGTTAAGCAGGGTTAGTTTTTGTGGTTCCTTTGCTCTAGCTTTCTTTATTAACACACTTTCTTCTCTTGGCAAACTTGGCCCTTTGATCTCTAAAACTTCAAATAAAGCCTTCAAACTTTGAGAACTTGGCATTCTTGGCCCTTTGACTTTATCTTGGGTCTTTGACTTTCTTTATTTCTGTGTCGGGCTGATCCGGCTGTGATCTCTGGCTGAGGCATGATCTCTTCGGCTTTGATTTCTTTAGCTTCTTGATCACTCATCCGTTCTCGTGTCCGTTTTTGACTGTTTTCTTGCGATATTTGACATATCCATACCTGCACACATAAAACTCAGATACAAGCACATTTTTGCCATTTTTGATCCGTTTTGGGTTGAATTGGGCCTTTTTAAGCATAAATTGATATGTATAGTTTAACAACTATCAATCAGCTACTACATTTGCCTTACCAGGGTGGTAAATGATTTCACAGTCATAATCACTAAACAACTCTATCCAGCGACGTTGTCGCATATTCAACTCTTTCTGACTAAAGATATGCTGTGGAGACTCTTAAGATCCCGTATATATGGACACTTTTATTCCCATACAAAATAATGTCTCCAAATCTATATGTTAAACAAAACCGCGCAAGCCCCATTGTTCCAATTCCATGGTGGTGTAATTACTTCATCTTGAATTTTCGTGATGTCCTTGATTTGTAAGATATCACCTTACCTCTTTGCATTAACACAAACCTAATCCTTATGCTAGAGACGCATCACAATACACCACAAAATCCTCCAATCCATTAGGGAGAGCTAGAACATAAGCATTACACAACTTATCCTTTAAAGTTTGAAACGCACACTCCTGCTCCTCACCCCAATCAAAGGTCTTACTTTTATAAGTCAAGACAGTAAGCAACTTAGCTATCTTAGAAAAATACTCAATGAACCTATGGTGATATCCGATCAATCTTAAGAATGAACGAACCTCATATGGAGTTTTATGGGCTTTCCCATTCTTAACAGCCTTAATCTTACTAGGGTCGACATGAATTCCATCACCATTAATCACATGCCTAAGAAACTATACCTCTTGCAACTAGAATTCACACTTAGAAAACTTAGCATAGAGTTTCTCTTTCTTAAGAAATTCTAAGACTAGTCCTAGGTGCCTCTCATGCTCCTCCCGGGTCTTAGAGTAGATCAAGATATCGTCTATAAACACTATCATAAATTTATCAAGATAAGGCCTACAAACTCTGTTCATTAAATCCATGAATACCGCTGGTGCGTTAGTCAAACCAAAGGGCATTACTGTGAACTTAAAATGTCCATAACGAGTCCTAAACGCAGTCTTTGGAATGTCATCCTCATGCACTCTCAGCTGATGGTATCCGGACCTAAGGTCTATCTTATAGAAGTTGGTCGAGCAGGTCATCTATCCTAGGGAGTGGATAACGGTTCTTAATGGTCAACTTATTCAGTTCTCTATAGTCAATAAACATTCTAAAGGATCCATCCTTTTTCTTAACGAACAATACCGATGTTGTCCAAGGCGATGAGCTTGGTCGAATGAAACCTTTGTCCTGGAGTTACTTGAGTTGTCCCGACAACTCCTTCAATTCAGAAGGTGCCAAACTATAGGGAGATTTTACAACTGGCATTGCTCTAGGGACAACTCAATCCGAAATTCGATTTCCTGAACTGGCGGAAATCCAGATAGATCATTAGGAAACACCTTAGGAAAATCTCTCACTACCACTATCTCTTTTTGTTTCTTCTCTTTAGCCTTAGCACTCATTAATTACCTCATCTTTTCTTTGGGTTTCTCTCCTAATACTCTAAGCACCTTGCCATCTAATAGTGGTATCCTTACTACCTTCTCATGACAAATTATCTCAGACTTATGGTCAGACAACTAATCCATTCCTATGATCACATCAAAACTCCCACTTCCAAAGGGTATCAAGTTAATGTCAAACACATGACCTTTTATTTCTAGTTTGCACCCCCTAATAACCTTGTCAATCTCTACTAGCTGCCCGCTAGCTATCTCAATCTCATAACTGAAACCTAAATCACTAGACTCTATGTCTAACAGAGGTATAAAAGTAGTGGAAACAAAGCTATAGTCGGCACCAAAGTCAAATAAGGTAATGGCATAGTGGTTGTTTAGAGTAAACGTACCCGTCATGATGTTCGGGTCCTGGCGAGCTTTTTCTCCTCCCAACATGAATGCCCTACCCCTAGCATGGTTCCCTTGGTTTCCACGACCCTGGCCCCTATTAAAAGCCACGACTTAGTTTTGTTGGTTTCCCCCTAGCCTCTGAGCCTGATTTATCCTAGGACAAGCTGACTTGATATGATCGGTACTACCATACTCGAAACAGGTCCTAGCAACTGGGTTTCTAGCATTAATGGGATTCACATTCTTAGGCGCCACTCTACAATCCTTAGCAAAATGACCTAGGCGGTTACAGTTGAAATAAGAGCGACAAGGTGTCTCAGGTAAATGGTGATAGCCACAGGCGGTACACTTGGGTGTCATACCCGTGTAACATCCCCTAACAGGGTTTGCAGTCGTAACAAAAGCATTTCCAGTCCTAGTCCTTTTGTTATCCTCCCTTCCATTCCTATCCTTACTAGGTTCTCCCACATTTCCTCTCTTCTCAGGGTTCTTTTTTATTGTCTCATTCCTAAGGGCCTTATCAGTCAATGTGCCAGCTAACTGCACAACCTTTTGGATGGTCTTTGGCTTTGTTGCTGCCACCATTCCTCGAATTTGTGGAGCAAGGCCATACACATACCTTTCAATCTTCTTACCTTCCGGGGTTACTAAGTCAGGAACTAACCTAGCCAACTCATGAAACCTATCAGTATACGTAGCATGGCCATCCCCAACCATGGCGTGATTCTATAACTTAGTTTCCAACTTTTGCATCTCATTACTAGGGAAAAATTCCTCTCTAGTCAAAGTCCTAAAGTCTTCCCAAGACATGCCTACAGTGGCCTCTCGACCCTGTGTGCGGATCTCAGAATTCCACCACGTGAGAGCCTTACCAACAAATGAACCAGCAGTGTACTTTACTCTCTGACTATCCCTACACCCACTCATATCGTGAACTGACTCCATCTTCTCAATCCAACGGGTATATACTATAGCACCTCCATTAACACATACTCATTAGGGGTTACTAGGTGAAGAACTACTTATAGTTACAATCCCCTTTACTGGTCATTTCCTTTAGTGCATTCCTAGCATCACCCTGATATGGTCATTGTTGGCATCGCCGTTGTGATTCCATCCTACCATTCCTTGACCTCTACCTTAATCAACCTTCTTGGGCTACATAGATTGGGAGGTTGTGTGTGGTATATTCTTGCAACTGTTGTGCAATGATGGTGGAGTTGTCAAGGACTCCGTCATCCACACATTCATTCATACCTGGCCACTACTGGACAACCCGGACCATCATTCTACCATTCCCCTGATTCACCAGAACGTCCCTCTAGTCCTACCACTACCTCTCCGGCTCATACACCGTTCCCCTCCTCGTGATGCGGCTGAAGGTCGGCCTAGCACTTCAGGTATCATCGTGGCGGCCTTGGGCCATTATCTACACGAGGGAGAATCTGAGAACATATGGGCAAGTTAGGTTGGTGGGCGGTAAAACTGCACAGGATCCTTAAATATACTATATCACAACAACTACGGTCCTAAGGTGTCAACAGCATTTGTGCGGACGATAATACTAAATATGTGTGAGTCATGATACGTTCATAATTACATTGGCCATCGTATTTATACATGTATCCTTTCACAATCGTATTTAAATCATGTATAAGCGGAAACACTGCGCACATAGATCATATGATTAACTAATATGCAGGTTCACTAAGTTATAGTCATAGGTCAAACCACCTCATTCTCTTACTTAGGCTCTGGTTACCTTTCTGTCACACCCGTCAGTGGGCAGAACACAGAAATGATAAGTGAATAGTGTCAGATGACATCAACCTCAATGAACCTTGGAGTGATGTCCCAAAATCAAGAAACACAGCACATTGTTGACAATTATTACAAACTTAAGCACATGCAGGGTGTCCATAAAATTTATCTCGGCCCTTAAGAAAACAAATTCAAGCGTACATAAAAATGCAAGACTTTTCAAACAATGATTCCTTGGGATTCTCTAAAAGGTTGCTACAAGCACCACCTACTCTAACGGATTATTAACATCACATGAAAATTGATACTCGAAAAACGTTAAACAATAATATGTTGGTCGAGCTCGTAGGTTTGTGAATCATAAAACTAGTCGTTTAGTGCCAATATTTTCTAATCAGTTGGACCAATTGTGCTATATGACAATGAATTATATGCGAACCACCCCATGAATTAGAATCCCGGGTAAGTCTGTACCCAGGCCTTAGATCTCGTAGTCTGATATCCAAGCGCGTTACCAGCGCTTTTCTTTTTCAGGGTCGCACACCGATGGACATACCACACCTAAGGCCTACCAGCTAGAGCGATTAGGGTGAAGAACCATACAGAAAGATCACGCAGTATAGCATACCAAGCATGTCATTCAATAAGCAGTCATAAGAACATAGATTGTCCCCCAAAAAAATTGAATTCACGGTTTTGCAAGTTAAGATAACAGTTCAAGCACATTTGTGTATTCATTTTCCCCAAGGAAAAACAGTAAAAAGCGGTGGGGGCTACGAGAACTCACCTAAGCATACTAGTCTCCAATATTCAAACTTAATTCCATAGGCAAATGCAAACGACGGTCCGACACTCGTCCTAGCCAGTTAATGTCCATTTATAATCATTCGTTTACAAATGTTTTCAAGCATGATGCATAAGAAGGTTTAGACGTGTTGTACGGTTTTCAAACGTTTTAGTGTATTGTTGATGGTTGATGACATAACTCCAAAATACTATATTTATCCATATCTCAATACAATATACTTTTACTTATACTATTTAAGAAAATAGATAAGTAATATAAGTATATATTTATAATAAATAATTATAAATATACTTCGATATGTCCATTCGGTACACGTAGCTATCATAAATATATCGTTTATACTATACGAAATAGAACGTTTATATTTGCTAAACATTTTGGAAAAGTTTCGGGAAAATTTATATTTTTCGTCTTTTAGTGAATTTATTAAAAAATAAAATAATAATATTTTATTATTAAAAATAAATTTTATGTTTTCAGTAAAAATTATAAGTATAGACTTTTTACAAAATTTCGGCATGACCCGCACGTTTATATGATGTTTTCCAAGGTTATCGAACCTTTTTTTCAAACAAATTTCCCATTTCGACACTTTACGAACCAAATTCCAAAAATCTCATTTCATCACGTGTACCAAGATACTTTCTAAAAATGATCTTCCATATAGTTTCACAAATACTTTTCACTTCCCAAAAGCTCGTCAAAACTCCCAAAATAACTAATTAATGCCTATTGGGCTTTAAGGCCCAATAAGGGTCCATTAAACTTTTTATGTATCCAAAATACGTTCTAAGCCCAAACCAAGGCCCAATAGTGTATATAAGCTCAAACCAATAAGTAAATAAGCAATCCGGACCACAATAAGCCATCAATAAGCCATGGCTTATGGATTGCCTATTGGGCCGTGAGCCCTTATGCTCAAAAATATGTATAGTAAGCTTAAAAATAAGCTAATAAGCTACGTATCGCATTTGGTTATCACCATAAGCTATAATATAAGTCCACAAAAAATATGGCATACTAGGATAATAACCAAAAATACCCTTCTTGGTATTTCCTTTGATGTCGTGGGTATATAAGCCCAAAATAAGCTATTCAAACCAACCAAATAAGCCGCAATAAGCTAAATACAAAATAAGCTACATAGCAAATATATGTTTTTCAACCATTACGATCACAATATCAAAACTAACAAAACCATATATTTTCCCCTTTTTATTTTCGAACCAATCGCACCCTAAACATCTTTTTGTAAACTTTTCGCTTTTGATTTTTAACGATCGGGCCGTACAACTAACATCTATGCATCACTAGCAACCCAAAAGTACAAGTTAAAAATAAATTTGAAAGACTTACAAAAATGGTCTTCAAAATAAATTTTGACGCGAACCGGACAACCCAAACGTTGTTTAAATGACTACCCGGACACTAGAATCAACCCAAAGTATAACCAATCTTCATGTTTTTTATCAAAGTTTGAAAAATAAAGTGAGTGTGTGTGTGTGTGTTATGGATCGGACGAGTAGGAGAGAAAGAGAGGAGAGAAAGAAGCTTTTGATTTTTGAAAACACATGCACTATGTGTGTTTTGGTAAGATACAAAAACTATATAAGCCAAAATATGTACCAACTAGAACCAAGTAGCTAAAAATAAGCCACCATGTCTCCCACTCTTTGTCTCTAGCCGGCTAGGGGAAAGTTACTTAGCATTTTTATTCACTTTAAAAATGTTTTTCCAATAACTTAGAGTATTTACTTGACATATTTTCATATTAGACCTCCCAAAAACTCATTTGGACATTAACGGACGTGTTGGGACTCGTTTTTCGGCATTTCTCAAAAATTCACGGGTCAACCACCCGGAACTTACATAGCATAATAGTATCTTCCAATAAGGCTTATTATACACGATAAACCTTAAAACGCTTCACATCTCATGAATTCACCATCGTCTACACGGTATAATATTCTAAATAACTGACAAACTTCAAATAGTCGAAGGACTAAATTAGAATATTCAAAACACGAAAAGGGCAGGGGTTACAGTGTAATTGATAAAAAAACATAGTGCCGCTGCACCTTGCACTCTTAGTTTTAAATCGTTAAAACATTTATATCTATACTACTAGCTTCAAGGCCCGCCCGTTGAGCGGCTAGCTTTAAGATTATTTTTGAAGATGCAAAATTTAATAGTAGAATAGAAGATATATATAACGTTAAATGATTGAATATTAAAAACAAAAGAGTAAAGGTAAAAATGTCATTGCAAAAAATCCGAAAGAAAAAGTAAATAACCTTGATTGTTTAAAAATAAAGAAACTAAGAAAATAAGAGCGAACTTATAGTTGATGAAAGACTTTTTATAAAAGTAGTAAAATGCTTGATAGAAATAACGTTAAATAATATAATATTAAAAATCAAAATGTTGATGTAAAAAATGTCATTTGCAAAATCTGCATGAAAACTAAATAACATTGATTGTTTAAAAAAAGTCGGTAACAAATAAAAACAAACTTATAGTCGATGAATGACTTCTTTATAGAAAACATTTGTTGTGGATTTGCAATAATTAACATCGTTGTCGCAGCATAACAATTTTAGATTCTTGATCTTTACCCTTGATACGGCTACATAGAATTGTCCGTGTAAAAAAAACGTCATTCCAAAAATAAACCCACATTAGCCAAAATTCAAATTGTCGTGGAAAAACAAACATAGATAGGGAAATGTCTCCTGTCAAGCTCAAAATGCATCTTCTTATCTAATGGGCTAATTACCTCCAAGGTATAACGCAAAATGCATCTTCTTATCTAATGGGCTAATTACCTCTAGGGTATAGCTCAAACGATGCCCAATTTACCAATTGATACAATCTTGACCCCGATGTTATTAATTCTCATTCTCAAAACTGTAACGTGGTACCATTAGAAAGACCACCTCTTCGGCGGGATAGCTCAAAAAATTCTTTTAAAATAACATATGAAGGACCACAAAATGGAGACGTCTTAAAAAACAATAAAATGTTCAAAAAGTGAAGAAAAAAATATGAGAACAATCCTGATGGTATAGCACTCCATTAAGTGAGAACAATCAATGAAACTTTTAACTACCTAATTTGTTATTTTCATGCATACATAACAGTTTTTTATTCTACATAAAGTGTGAACTGAATATATAATGAGCTATATTATGCCTAAAGCTTGTTTCAAGAAAGTCAATATGAAAAAACGACAACATTCTATGAAAAGAACTAATGTAATTAACTTAAATAGTTACATAATCTCAACGACATATGCGATTAACCCACAAAAAAGTTACATGAAGTTCTGAATACTCGAGATGCTTATTTAAAACTAAAAAAGCTTTACAAATACATTGTTATTAATATTTTCACAACAATCAAACAACTTTTTATCGCATCCTGCATTGCTTTACTTAAGCTATTTCACAAACACCCTTTTTACATATATATAGAACAACTTAAATACATGTAAGACTATTTACCTTTTATTTCTTTGAACGACACAACTCTTTTATTATCCTATCCCATACTAAACTTTATTAACCCGTAATCACATGTCTATTTTCCTGTTAAATAAATGCACGATCACTACTTACTTCCGGTTCAAGTCCTCATCTGCTTATATCTTGATGCATATACAACCAGCATTACCCGATCGCCGACCAACCATTATTAGAGGAA
The DNA here is from genome assembly GCA_026074375.1 of Tanacetum coccineum. NCBI lineage: Eukaryota > Viridiplantae > Streptophyta > Magnoliopsida > Asterales > Asteraceae > Tanacetum > Tanacetum coccineum. Next base: position 8,767 of record BQNB010178691.1, read on the forward strand.
TTTTCTAAAAAGTACAATAAAGGTGTAAGCTTTACATATAACCAAAAAATGAACATTCATATAATGTAACGAATTTAATGATCATAATACCTTTCTTGATGCCTTTTCAAACGCTTCTACCATCTACAAAAAAGATGTTCCTATACTAGTTCCCAAGTTGTAGACTTCACAAGTTGGCTAAAAGATAATAAGTTAGCTAAAAACCATTTATAGTTTAGAGCGATTAACGGGATAGCATGTCACTCAAATGCAATTCTAACAACAAAATGCTAAGCTCATTCACTAACATAATTTTAAGGCACTTTTCTCCTATGAAATGCACATGATCAACAAGCCACTTTTTACTATGTCTAAGCTATGAATACTTTGAGTATACTGGAAGCTTGCACTACTCCATAATTTTAGGCCATTAAACTTGTTTTTTCCAATAATTACATACCTCAGTACTAGTACACATAATTTATTATTTTTTTCTCCCCCCCATGAAAACTACTATAAACTTGGGTTTCCTGTTTTTTCCTAGATGTTTATTTTTAAACCCTATGTTTATTCACTCAACTTTTGTTTGACGTTTTCTTCAAATGTTTTTTTAATCCCTCAGGTAAATAAGGCTTAACTTTTTTAAGGTTGAAAGCTTCCGATGGATTTAATCCAAAGCGGTAAAATTGGGCAATTCTTGTTGTTTTGGTTTTTTTTAAAAAAGGGTGCTTTGTTTGTCCAAAGTCATTGAGACTTTAAAAACTTTTGTCCCGTTGTCAGTCCCCGTGTTTTAGACCTATGTCCTGTTATGCCACTTTTTTAAATTGTGGCCCGCCGATACCTGGCCCGCGTATAACTCTGATATTTTGTCAAGCACCGTAATGTATGACTTTTCATGTTTTATAGTGACTTGTAATCCTAGAGTCTTGTATGATGACGTGGTATCCCCTTGACCCATGACCCGAATATATTCCGCATTTTGGGGGTCTCACATAAAGGGATAAAAATAGGGTTTTAGGGGTATTTTTTTCAAATATCCGCTCCCCCCAACGGCTCCAAACGGCTATTTTTCAAAAAAAAAAATTATCGATTGCGTGGGCTGTTAGCCACGGCACGTTAGTGCTTGGCGCGAACCACGGAGTGGTGCGCCATGGCTCAATATCGCGACATGGCTTGGCACGAAGCCATAACACCACCACTCCCTCCCCTCTAAGTTAGTATTAAGTTCTTGTCACAATATGTTAAAAAAATTTTATGCTTGTGTCAAAGTGTTTATTTCAACAGACGAATACTCTCGCAAAGTCGTATATAGAAGTCAAAAAACAATACAGTGTTTGTTTTTGAAAAGTTGTCAATTGATCAAGTCCAAAAAACGAATAACAGTTTTTTTTGTTTTTTTGGAAAAGTTCGTCAATTGATCAAGCTTTAATATGTTATTAAAAGACCACTAAATAGAAAATTAGCAAAACTCTTTTTTTTAAATTTAATAATTTCACAAAAATCAAATACTCTTTTTTATAAAACTAACCTGCTATTAGTAAAAAACAAAGTTTTTTTTATTTTATAAGAACTTTATGAAAGCAAAAAAAACTTTTGACCAAACTCCGTCGCAATTAAAAAATAATCAACCGACTCAGCTTCAAATCCCTTTTGGCAAGCCATTTTACTACCCTTCCAAAAAAAAATACCACAAAAAAAAAAACCTAAACCAACCAATGCCTAAACCTCACGTTGAAGCGATCCCGATTAATTACATCTTATGACACATATAAGTTCGATTTGATTGTATAACCAAAAAAATATAAAACCCCACAGAATTAAACATTCCAAGAATCCATTCAAATAAAAGATTTTGAAGCTAAGAACAAATCCATTCAAGAAATCCGGTCGATTTTGAACTCAAACAACCAAAAACCACAAAATCAATGTCAACAACCAAAAACCACAAATCAATGTCATAATCCGCAACATGATGGATTTACAAAAACCATTCGTTTCAAATCTAAAAAGTTCGATTGATTCAAAAAATCCACAAAAAATTAAAACATATGCTTGATCGTGATATTGGATATCTGATTTGGTAAGATTGTTTTTTGGTTTTTCTTTGTTTTTATTGGGGTTTATAATTTCATTAATTTTGGGGATTTCAATATTCTTTCTTGATATTAAGTTTTAGGGTTTAAATCAATTCAAATCTAGAATTAGTTCACAGTTTGTATTGATTGATTTCATTTGTTAGCAGCCTTTAGACACTTTCAGAAACCCTTGAATATAGAGGGGGCAATTTCAATTCATTTACCTATAATTGTATAAACTACTTGTCACTCAACTACACATGATATGATTGTTTTTTAGGTCAATGATGGCGAGTGGGAAGTATATCCTCACGTAACAGTTCTGTAAGTTTTTATGTTAATTTTTTTCATAATCATTGTGATTGGTATCTATACTATTACTAGAACTAAATCTCTAAAAAAGCAACATAGATAAAGGAATTCATGCTAAATAATTCAACTCAATGGTTGATAATTTTGTTGTTGTTTGTTTGTGATCCCTCGATTTGAAAGCCTTTTGGACTGATGCCAAGCCTAAATTGATACGACATGGAAGTCATGAGAAAAGTTCCTACAACAAGGACAACAAAGTCATTCTTTGGTTTGAAGTTGATGATAATGGTTGTGTTATATACCTTGGCTCTCGCTGCTTAAATATATTTTTATTAACTAATGAACATAGTACATTATGTTAAATATATTTTTCATGTATAGGCATTGATCCAAGAAAATGGGAGTCAAGTATTTGAAAGCTTTGAACAAGCTGACCAATCAAAGACTCGACCGTAAGCAATAATACACTCTTTACATTTTAAAGCTGAACATAGTACATTATGTTGGATCGCGATGAAGAATGTGTAGATGGAGATCTAAACACGTCAATGAACTTGCTTACAGTTGCAGTTGCTGGCACGGTAAATGTTGTGCTTCTTGATGAACTACTTAAAGCATGGATCGACAAAAAAACCCCTTTGGTAATACACCAATATTTTTATACCAAGTTCAATATAAAAAATACTACTGTGTTATGGTGTTTATTATATTACTTTTTTTGCATCAGCACATTGCAACAAGATAAGGTCATCGTTGATGGCTTATGATGTATATACATTTAAATATCCAAATGGACGTTGGGGCGATGCTTCTAATGATCGTTGGGCGGTGCTTATAAGGCATCATATAGAGCATCAACCGACCATCAGGTACTTGCATTTATAAACTATGTAAAAAATCTAACTTAAGTGTATCAAATGCATTCATTGTGTTATCTGTAAGTTATATCTAAACTCTTCTTTAATATTTAATCTATGAGTAGTTTATGAAACCAAAAGCACTTGACAAGAAGGATCAAGAAGGGTGGGTGGTCTGTGTAAAGAAATTTGATGATATTTATGAGGTATGGTATTTTTGGATATACTTATCTAACATTTCATTCACCAGTCTGGTATCAGACATAAATCAATCATAGAATCTGAAAATTTAGAACTATGTACTAGATCTAGAGGTGGCAATCTGGGTTGATCAGGTTGTTTGGGTAATAGATTCTAAATGGGCCGTGCTGCGTCATGTTGGGCTCACACATTTAATATTTTTTTCACGATTTTGACATTAAAGTGTTTATGTTTTTAATACCGTTCAAGCAACTAAATTTGGAAATTGTACAAATTGCAGATAATAGCGGATAGTCATAAGTTGTCATAAAATTGATGAAGATGGCAATAACAGGTTCGTCTCTTTGAAGATGGCAGATGCGTAGTCATAAGTTGTCATAAAACTGTGACTGCTGACATTAAATTATCTTGACGTGAAAGGTTCAACAATCCAAGTACTACGTAAAACAATAATCAAATAACAGGAAATGTAACGAACGTCGTACTAATACTTGCAATGGAGATATGGGCTTTGGATAATCCTTGAGGAGCTAAAAGGCTACCCCCGGGTATAGCTGAACGCGAGTCTGATTTATACCTTTGAAGATTGTGAGGTAACCCCTACTGAGGTATTTTCTACCATATCTATAAAATGTAGCTATTTTTCGTTTTAAGT
>BQNB010178693.1:4068-11825 GCA_026074375.1 Tanacetum coccineum
AAGTCGATTAAAAAATGACCAATTCATAGTCTAAGCCCATTCAAGACAACAGAACGCCATAAGAAGATACATTGGAAACACATTGGAGTGCCAACAAGAAGCATGACCAATGAGTGTGCCCTGTTTAAAAAACTTCCTAAACAAAAAACCAAGTTAGGTTAATACCTTTGGAGAAACAAATGAGTACAACTTTCTCATAGTACTCCCCAAGAATCAACATTAGACGCTCACACATAATAGAGAAATAAATGATGTAAGAAATACTATTTAAGTGATATTCAATAGAGCCACTTATTGAGATACCATTGCAGAATGCACATATCACCAAAGTAATAGGAAATATAGACGGCCATAGGGCAATATTGGTAAAAACCTTTACGTGATTCCTAATTCCCATAGAGAAGTGTTCATGGCCTTCATGGAAACACTAATCGTAGAACCAAGAGTTTCCCATAGTTGACAATCATAAAGGAGGATAAGTTCTAAAATAAAAAGGAAACAAAATCCCATACAAAACATAATTGATTCTGCCCAAAATAAAGCTTAAAAAAGATGTAGAAAAATTACCGCTTTTGAGGGCCTAAACGACCATCGCAAAGGTCGTGTAGACTCATAGGGCTCATGGTAAAAACCATGACGCTTGACCGTTGGACCGTTTTCGAGTGACCATACGAATTTTAGCCCAATCCGTAACAGAAATTTGTTACCGTAAAATAATCTGTTGCCACAAAATAAGCGTCGAGCGTATTTGTCATGTCGACTCGCTCGTTGATCGTATCTGCATCAGAGGTCCCCATGATATGACATTAGAAGGTAACCTGCAAAAAAATAGGCTAATAAACTTGACTTCCTTGTAACACTAATGATAAATTTCGCCCGAAAAGAAAAATTGGAAAATACCCGCTAAAAGGTATAATTATTCATGAACAAATATTTTTTGGTGAAATATTAAACCTTTTAGCGGGTATTTTAAACGTTTTTTGTTAAATGCGAATTTATTAATAAAATAAGCCAAAAAAGGCAATGTACAAAGAGAAAACAATTTTTAGGACACCTTCTTAAATACATTTACTTTGGCACAAATAAAAAATAGGACTAGAAAAATTAAAGCTCGGTACAAAATCCATAATGCAATGAAACAATAAACCTAGAAGTAGATAAAAAATGACCAATTCATAGTAGTCTAAGCCCATCAAGACAACAGAACAGACCATAAAGAAGATACATTGGAAACACATGGAGTGCAACAAGAAGCAAGACCAAATGAGTGTGCCCCTTTAAAAACTTCCCTAAACAAAAAACCAAGTAGGTTAAACCTTGGAGAAAATAAATGAGTACAACTTTCTCCTAAGCCCAATCCGCCACAGAAATTTGTTACCGTACAATAATCTGTTGCCACAAAATACGCGTCGAGCGTATTTGTCATGTCGACTCGCTCGTTGACCGTATCTGCATCAGAGGTCCCCATGATATGACATTAGAAGGTAACCTGCAAAAAATAGGCTAATAAACTTGACTTCCTTGTAACACTAATGATAAATTTCACTCGAAAAGAAAAATTGGAAAATACCCGCTAAAAGGTATAATTATTCATGAAAAAATATTTTTTGGTGAAATATTAAACCTTTTAGCGGGTATTTTCAATGTTTTTTGTTAAATGCGAATTTATTAATAAAATAAGCCAAAAAAGGCAATGTACAAAGAGAAAACAATTTTTAGGACACCTTCTTAAATACTTTTACTTTGGCACAAATAAAAAATGGGACTAGAAAAATTCAAGCTCGGTACAAAAACCATAATGCAATGAAACAATAAACCAAGAAGTAGATAAAAAAATGACCAATTCATAGTAATCTAAGACCATCAAGACAACAGAACAGACCATAAAGAAGATACATTGGAAACACATGGAGTGCAACAAGAAGCAAGACCAAATGAGTGTGCCCCTTTAAAAAACTTCCCTAAACAAAAAACCAAGTAGGTTAAACCTTGGAGAAAAAAAATGAGTACAACTTTCTCTTAGTCCTCCCAAATCAACATTAGAACGCCACAAACATACCTAGAGAATAAATGATTAAGAAACTATTTTCATGATATTCAATAGAGCCATTATTAAGATACCATGCAGATGCACATATCACCAAAGAATAGGAAACTATAGAGGCCATAGGACAATATTGGTAAAAACCATACGTTGAATTCCAATTCCATAGAGAAGTGTTCATGTCCTTCATGGAAACACTAATCGTGGAACCAAGAGTTTCCCATAGTTGACAATCATCTAAAGGAGGATAAGTTCTAAATAAAAAGGAAACAAAATCACAAACAAAACATAATTGATTCTGCCCAAAATAAAGCTTAAAATAGAAAAATGCCCTTTTGAGGGCCCAAACGACCCTGAAAGGCCTAAGACTGACAGGGCTCATGGAAAACCCATGAGTCTTGACCGTTGGACCATTTTCGAGTGACCATAACTAGTATCTAATCTAGTAGTCCGATGGTCCTTTCTGGTTGTTCTTAATTTCATAGATTGCATTCAGAAGACTTTCCTTATCTGCTCGGTGATGGACTCGGATTTCTTCGATGATTTGTTCTAGATTAGCAATCTTGAAGTAAGCCAAAGCAATCTTGTTGTTAGTTTCCATTTGCTTTCTTTAAAGTTTAGTAATTTGAGCATGAGCCTTTTGGAGTTCAGCTTCCAGATTATCAAAATCTTATTGTATAATCACTCGGCCATTTCTGACACCTTCTATTTCATCTTCTGTGTATTCAATGCGGTCGAGAGATAGTTCATCCAGGTGATTCAGAATTTCCTTAATTTGTTCCTCGTGACGTTCCAAACTTGTCTTACAAGAGCTTTCTCCCATCTTAAATTCTTGAGGTAGGGCGGAAGTAGAGGAGAATGATTGGTTATGGCCTCGTTTCTTAGGTGACAATAATTCCTTATGAAGAATGAATTCTTAAGGATTAAACATTGAAGATGGAGGCTGATAAGTGTAAAATACACATATCCGTAACATCAAAAATGTCCCTAAATGACTAAAAACATACCAAAAAAGGCAAAAATATACTTGTTTTTGTTTTTTGTGTACGCAGGTACGGATAAGAAAAAATCACACGAAAACTGTCAAAAAATGGGCAAACACGGATACAAGAACGGAAGAGTGTGCAAGAGCCAGAAGCCAAAGTCAGAAAAGTCAACCCTCAGTTAACTCTGGTCAAAAAGTCAAAGTCAACACTAAAAGACATAGACCCAAAAGTTAGAATACATGTCCCTCAAGTTTCAAAAAGTTTCAATAATGGTCCCTAAGGCTTAATGGGCCCTAAACTTATAAAAAACTCACCCGGATCCAAAGCCTATACCCGGCCCAAAACCCTAAGCCCATTTCCCTTTACACTAAGTCTAGGGACCATTCCTGCCAAAAATGAAAGTTATTTTACACTTGGTCTTTTATTAAACAAAGATAAGGACCCAAGTTGCCAATAGCCCATAGTTTAAAAACATTTTTTACCCGATTTAGTTAGAAAAAAGGCGCCAACCATGGTTACTATTCATCATCTTCCCAAACATGCCCTCTCCTCAAAATAAAGGGCTTTTATCAATTTAAGGGTGCATTAGTCAATTCATGGGCTAAAGTACACCTTGGCAGGTTAAAACGTCATCAAACGCGCCCTATTGGCTAATCCCAACAAAGAATGATACGGTGGAAGATAAGAAAGCACAAGGATTGATGAAATTTACACTGAGTGTACTCTCAAAAGAAGCACAATCAAGTAACCATAATGATGCCACGCTGGCAATCCGTGTGAGTTATCATTTGATCCAACGGTCATCAATTACTCTCCAATCATTGTGAGATTGTACGTCCATGATTAGAAGAGGCATGGGAAGAAGGCAAGGGGCTAGAATCTTCAGCAGCTGGCTATAAATAGCAAACCTCACATACACATAAGGCACCTTTAAATTTTCTAGTTTTTAGCTTAAATTAGCTTTAGTGTTAGCTTAAGTAAAATTTCATTTTCCGTTTCCTTTTTCAAGCATTGTACTCAAATTCAGTTAATGTAATCAAAAATTAGTTAATGAAAAGTTTCTTTCTCTTTTAAACACAAACTGTTATAAGCTCATAGAACTCACTTCCTTATGTTATCATTAGTTAAGCTTCTAATAAGCTCATAAGCTCTCACAAGTCTATAATCTTGTGATAGAGCTAAAGTGTTCATTTAATCTATTTAAATCCTAAAATCAGCTAATAACCTTAACTATTTTGGACCTAAAAGCTTTGGAAGGGGATTCAATCATGGAAGGAATCCCAAGGACTTTTACTAGCTTATCCATAAGGATAAGCTAGAGCCGTAGATAAGCTTAAAGAGCCTAAAAGCTTCTATTGACCTGAAGCATTTTGTAAGTTTTCTATTTACTATTTTGTCATTTAAGTTTTAGCTTAAATAATTACTCATTAGTATAAACTGCTTATTTGCTTAATCTGTCTGCTAATTAGTGCTTATTTGTTCTTATTTTAGCTATTTAAGTAAGTTTGCTTTCCTGTTTTTAGATTTTATAGTTTAAAACTTAAGCTAGCTTAATCTGTCTTAAAAATCATAAAAACCAAAAAAAATTAGTTAGCAATAGTGTAGATCTTTGATGTCAGCTTTAGTAATTGTTGATTTATGAATGTTAGGGTAGTTTTAAGCTAATGAATATCTGGTAGTAAGAATTTGATAAGTAGATTTTAATTGATAATCTAAATGGAATCTGTCAAGGATTTTTAAGGGGTGTTTAGATTAGAGTTATTTGACCTAAAAAGGTCAAAAGTAACTTGTGTTTTCATTTTGGATAGTTAGATCATCATATTTGTTTAGGTTTTGAGTTAGTTTGAAGGATTAGATTTAGCTTAAATTCAGTTTATGGCTTATAATTTGTGATTCAGCACCAGGGTAATTTTTCACTTTATTTTACTAGCTAAAATTTAACTCAAGCCCTTGTAGGCTTGGTTTGTGTTCAATTTGAATTCATATACACTCAATAAGAGAGTGTAGTGCATGACTTCCCTCAAAGAAGATTGCAATAGAGATTTGTGGCTTTGCCATTTGCATCAGCAGTAGTAACCATAGTTACTACTGCTGTCCTTTTTGGTTCCATTTAGTTAGTAATCTTAGGTTTTAGGTTCTAAAATTCAAGTTTCTTATAGATTAGACATAGCTTATTATATTTTAAGTCTTGCTTTTCATTTTCTAGCTTAAACATTAGGGTAATTTAGTTTTTAAAAGTCATAAAAAATCTCTAAAAAGTCCAAAAAAAAAATCAGTAGTAACTTAGTTTAAGCTTTTAAATTGTAAATTTAGCTTATAGTAGTTATTTTAATAATTTAGATTCATAGCTTAGTAGGTAATTGTTAAGTTCTCATAAGCTCAACTTCTGTTTCAGCTTATTGAGCTTATTGGCTTATTTAGATTTTGAATTCTAAGTGCCTAGTTCTGAGTTAGCTGTTTTGATCTTTAGTTTTAGTAAGCCTTAAGTGTTTTTAGTCATAGTAGCTTATCATTTTTAGCTTAAGCACATCATTAGGTTTCTAGAATAGTTTTTGGTTTGAAAAATGAGCTTAAAATAAAGAGTGTGCATGTTTTTTTAGTTTAATTAAGATTTTGAGCCTTCAAAAGGCTTCTTACTGAGACATCAGCTTTTATAAGCTCTTAGAGAGCTTATTTCTCATTTTTAGCTTATACCTCTTTTATTAAAAGTGCTTATAATTATGTCCTTTACAAGTTCCAGCTTTTAGATTTTGTAAAAAGTAAAAAAAATATAAAAATGGCAAAAAGGTGTTAGACACCCTTCGAACCCTGGACCTCAAGCACACAACACACACTACTTAACACTTGTGCTACAATAGCTCATCCATTGAGCTATTGATGCACATTTGTTTTGTACGCATTTTCTTTTCTTTGATAAGCTGAGCTTCTCCTTTTATTTTTCTAGTGATCTTTATTGCATCTTAGATTTTTCCTAAATTTTTCACAATTTTTCATTAATTAGTTTAATTTCTAGGATTATTCGAAAGTTTAAATTTTAGAAAATTCATAAAAAATAGAAAAAATATTTATAAAAATACAAAAAAATAGTTTTTAACATTAGATTAAATACTTGTAGGTTTACATTCAGAAAAATCATTTTCAACACTTTTAGATTTTAATTTTCAATTTTAAGCCTTTGTTTTTAATTTTAAAAATAGGATTTTAATTTTAAAAATAGTTAAAAATTGTTTTCTGAGTTTTTAAGTTACTTTAGACTTTTCTAAGTTCTAAAATCATTTTTATAAATTTTTAGGACTTAATTTGCTATTTTTTAGGATTTAATTAAGATTAAAATAGTTTTTAATTAATAATAAATTCAGAAATAATAAAAAAATATTTTTCTTTTTCCTAAAATTTTCTTCTGTCCTATTTTTGGTTTAAAAATTTAGTTTGAATTTTTAGGGGTTAAATTTAGTTTATTTGCTTAATTGTCGCGTTTTATTTGTTACCGCTATTTGTTTAATTGTTTTTGTGTGCTTATTTTAATTGTTGCTTTTAGTTAGTAGTTATAGATACTCAAGAAAAAAAATCTTTTCTCTCATTCAAATCATAATCCAAGCTAAAGCAAGGTTTTAATTTCACAAGTCGTTGGGGAAACGACCCGGGTGATCATTCTTCCCGGTTAAATATACGTATTATATATTTTATATATCTTTTAGAGTGAGCTTTTCTTAAGGGAGACTGATAAGTGCTTAATTACACATATCTTTTACCTCTAAAAACGAGCTTAAATGACCAAAAACAGACAAAAACTGCCAAATATATGTTTGTTTTGCATTTGTATTGTGCAGGAAGTGGATATCATCAAAAAGACAGAAAACCAAGCCAAAATGACAAAACTGAGCATGGAATGGAAAAGACTGTGCAAAATCAAGGCCAAAGTCCAAAAATGTCAAAGTCAGAGTCAATACTGAAGAATACTGTTGGATGCAATCTTAACCCATCTGATGGGCCGGGAAAGCCCAATAGTATATTTATGAAGACTGTGAAGACCAAATGGGCCCTCAATCAATTACAACAGCCCATTTGTGTGCAATTGACAAAGACTGTGAAGACTTTGAAGGCCCAATCCTAGCCCAGTTACAGCCAATCTCAGCCATTGTACACACAAAACCCCCCCTGTACCTTATTGGGCCCAGACACACTCAAATTGGGCCCAATACAAGCCCACACACCTTATTGGGCCCAAACCCAAACCCAGTGGGCCCAATACAAGCCCAATACACTTTTTTTTATAAAACACAAGGACCCAAAATGTAAATTTTAAAACTTTGTTTTATAATTAAAATTGAAAAAAATAAAACTTTAGGGGCCAAAAGTGCCATGTTTGAAAGATGTTTTTGTAAAGAAAAATGGTTTAAATAAACCACAAGGGCTGGTTTTGCAATTCTCCCTAACTTTCTTTATTTCTTTAGTTAATAAACAGCAGGGACTGGAAATGCAATTTCCCAAAACCTTTCTTAAACCCTTTTAGTTATAAAACAGCAGGGACCATTTTTGCCATAACCCAAAACCCTCCTTTTACTTCTTTTGTTATAAAAGCCAGGGACCTAATGTGTAATACTCTAAACTTATTTATAACTAGTTTTTGGGCTAAAACTAAATGAAAAGAGATAGAAAAGTGAGGGACCAAACTTGCCTCTTCTCCAAAGATCCCTTTTAAAACTGTAACCATAACTGTACCCCCA
>BQNB010178694.1:0-12845 GCA_026074375.1 Tanacetum coccineum
TCAGTCGTTTTTGGCCGTTTTCAGACATTTTTGTCTGTTTTCGTCTATTTTGTCTGTATCCGTACGTTTTGGTACGTTTTCATGTTTTCGACCGTTTTCACACGTTTTAGTGTGTTTTTACACGTTTTCGTCCGTTTTCCTGCGCTTTCTCACGTTTCATACGTTTTTGTCCGTTTTCATACGTTTTAGTCTGTTTTTGTACTTTTTCATACGTTTTCCTCCGTTTTCATACGTTTTCGTCTATTATCATATATTTTCGTATAAAACATACAAAAACATTTTACTATTAGAGAATCAATATCAATGTGTTATACTGATTAATTTTTGATACATTTTGATACTGTGATGATTTTTGTAATAATATGAGAGATTAAAGTTAGCTTCAACAGAACACAAGAGATGTTATGCCTATAAGATACTTTTGTTAGATTTATAATGGATGCGCTAGTTGTTTTATAAATTATCACATGTCATATTCCAAAGAAAGTAAACAAGCATGGATACCAGTCTAACTTCTTTGAACTATCAAATGTGATATAACATAAGAAAAAACATTATGGAATCATATATACGAGTTACAAGTTTAATTTCTTTATAATATCAAATTCTGATAAGCTATATAGAAAATAACTTTTTAACTTATGTATAATATCTCATGTGATGCAGATTTGAATGATGAAACTCAAACACATCAGCTAGAAAAGAGATTCTTCAGGCGATGAACAGTGATGGAATAATGATGATAATGACAGAGTTTGGAAACTAGTTTGAAGTTGATCATTCGAACGAGGAAGAGATGAAGCAGTTTAGGAAGAACAAAGAACGAGAAGGATTATGAAAGTAACTGGAAAAAGTGCATGCTAAATGTTGTACGCAATGATGCAGACTTAATGTCACATTATATTGCTTTATTACATGAGATATTACTCTTAAGTGACTAAGAACGACAATTTAAATATTATTCATCTTGCTTACAATGTTATATAACAAGAGATAAATAAGTGTTACTTACAAATACCAAAATGAATATAAAGGAATGAAACTATGAAAATAAAAACTTGACGTATTCTCAAAATCAAACAAGTGTTGCATTATGCTTTTGAGCAAAATAAGAATTCACATAAATAGGCTTAACCCTTTTATTTCTACTAAGAGCATAATATCACAAGTGATGGATAACATTGATTACATATTAAAAATTACAAAAAGAACACAAAACTTTTAAGCAAAGTTTCATTCTTAAGCAACCTTGAACCGATAGTAAAACATTTCTTGTGTTTGTCTATTGCGGTGAAAGGGATAAAAACCATCTTATACCTGAAGAATATAAAAATATTAGAAAACGCATAGGTGATAATATAAAAAATATATATACAAAGCAATGAAATATCATAGGTGATATTAAAGGTTAAAAAGCATACTTGTTTGTTTATGAAATATCATAATTGACAATTAGACATTAATTATGTTTATAAAATATCATAAGTGATATTAGACATGTCATATAATAAAGTTTAACTAATAAGTATTTTAAACTATCAACTTAAAATGTCACAACTGGTGGTCATACAGCTTTAATATAAAGTAGAAGATTGTTTTAAGTGGCTTTAAAAAAATCTTTATTAAACTTTAAATTTATAAGTTCAGATATTACTATTGAGCATAAGTATATCAAGAACACAATCAGCATTTTTTAGTAAAAAACAAGATGAAATGAAACCCGCGCGTTGCGGCGGGGGCACGTACGAATCTAGAAACTTTTCACATGTAGTCTTGAATAATTGCACCAGCGCATTATGATTGTCCAACAACTCAATTAAGCCTTCAATGATGTCCCTACGAAGGCCATTGTTATCGCTGCCAAAATGACAAACAGTTATCTACTTCATTATCCGTATCGTAAATATATAGGTGCAAGAGTCTTGGTGGTTCCCCTTCAGTAGGGCATAAAGACCCTATCCAGTGATATAACTTACCTGAGATTTTGAATACGTAAGGTCCTCGTCTGTTGTTAATTGATTCGTCAACGTGTGCACCGAGAGACGTCATGCTAAACATTTGATTATAGGCCCTTATGTTTTCCAAAAAGTGACAATCTCTAAGCAACATATGTATATATTCAGGATATATATAGTATGTACGTAGAACAACACGCCCCGCCATACAACAGCGATGATACTTAGGACGCGCATTTCTAGGATTATCTTTGATACGTTCTTTCTTCGTACCAGAAATGGGCACCACAGTGCTCACAGCAATGGTCACAGCCTCCAATATGTTTATATTCTAGTTCGAACCTGTAATAACAACAAAAGATGTCAACTGGAAACATGTTATGAAATATCCTATTAACGGCAACACTATTGTATACTACCTGAGCGATCTGGTTGCCCACTGAAATTGTCAGTGGGCCTACTAGAATTGTCTCCAACATACGGTGGACGACTGCTGAATATACACGACTCCACATTGTATGGATGACTACACACATGCTGTCTTTTTGATGTAGCATTTGTATAATGGGAAGTCTCACCAACATCATCATCGTTTGTGTGAACGCGAGACACCCCAATGTCAGTTCTACCCATTTCGTTGCTACTACCCGTAGACCTCGACTCTGGGTTACGTCTTTGTCTTTACTCTAATGGCGTACCTGTAACGACAACCAAATATGTCGATTGGAAATGTGTCATCTAATTATCTACTAACAACAACGTTATTGTAAACTACCTGAGAAATCCAGTTGCCCACTTAAACTGTCATTTCGGCTACTGGAATTGCCTCTGACATACAGTAAACTACTACTCAAAGGATACAGCTCTACATTGTCTTTTTGATGTATCATTTTCATAACAGGCAGTCTCATCAATATCGTGAGTATTCCAGAAACACCAAAAACCCCAATATCAGTTGTACCCATTTGTTTATTACCTTCCCAGAGCTCGACTTCGGGTTACGTATACGTTGCCTTTTCAACGAAACATTTGAGGAACAACCCCCAACATCCGTTCCCCCACTTGTTCATTATCCCCCACAATAACACACTTTTTTTTTTGAACGGCAAATGGAATTTTATTAAAAAAGGCTAGAAAGAAACAAGCAGATGAAATACACGTAAAAACGATCCAACAAACAAAGAACGAAAAGGAACAGAAAAACACTAACGAAACGAACTCGCAAAACAACCAAAGGCATTTAGAATAAGAAAAAGATCCACCATTGGCGCCAACTGAAGTATCTCCCTTATGAACGAAACCGGAACACCCGAGTCCATTATACCAAAAAAGCGATCTAACGGCATCTTTTCTGTTTGTCTCGATAAGGCATTATGAAGAAGAAATAGTTCTTTTAACGTTGCATAATAAACTCCACATCTGGAAGATCGCTAGGAAATAAATCTTTCCATGAACGTAGTTGCGCGAGGTGAAAACAACCCGTTGTATATTTCCATTGGGGTCTTATAGCTCCATCGTTTATCAGAATCATAATCTGTCACTAGTTAGAGGACCAATAAATCAATCCACGAACTGAAAACAGACTCAGCAGCAGCAATATTTAAATCATTACCCGGGGGTGTAGATGGAGGCGCAATGATGGAGTCTTTTTCAGGAGCAATAACTGGCGTAACATCCTCATTATCATCAGTGGTAACATTACCACAATCACCCTGAGAATGAACTCCAAGAATCTCACCAGCATCATCTTCCAAATTCTTTTCCATGCAATCCTTAATACACCCATCATTATACAAGACCGAATCATCACGAATCTCGCCTTCTTCAAAGGAGTCCACAAGATCACTTTCCACCCCACGAACATCCTCCTCTCGCAAAACCCGACTAGAAGGCGACACCGAATCATTGTTAACATTCTTAGGGGAATCTGAATCACAACTATCGACATCCAAATGCTCCTCATTTTCCAAACTTTCATCCAAACTAGGACCCTCTGCATCCTTCCTTTCCAGAGGATTAGACTCGGAATTGACCTCCATCGATTCAATATTGGGCGCCCAATATGCAAACTCAGTAGCGATAATACGATAAGTCCGATTACGATATGAAACTATAAAGGACTCTATCACACGATGTAAAGACTCTGTAAGGACACAAACCTTCCCATGAGACATTGGTCCATCACTTACCATATCCGTAAACACGCTGCTTCCCCACCGACCACCCAACTTCTTATAAACCTCTGGAGCCCATGATGCCAATGGCAGACCCACCAGGTCTATCCAAACACATCTTTCATCTGGAATAAAATCGTGAGAAACATCTTTGAACTCCAAAAATATCTCTTTTAACGCCTTTGAAGTCTTGACGCTTTCCACTTGATCCATAGAGTCGAATTCCAACCAAACCCAACGTCCCCCAACATATCTAAGACCAACATCATCGAATCCCTCAGAAGACATATGTTTTAGAAGCTCTGAAATGACACTTAAATCTTTAACTTTAGCAAGAATACTACGCTCCATACCATCCAAATCAATACAATCGTCTACCGAGATAGACATCACCGCTTCATTACCCGCTTCCTTATATACCTTGTTACAATCCGACACCCCCACAGATTCTGCTCCAGCATTACTTGTACCGTATTTGCCCGACATGTCCACTGATTTGTTGCCCAGGACCGCTTTAGCATACGAGTTAAAAGACTGAAAAACATTTTCGTTGATACTAACAGATTGAGAGTTCGAACCTACACTGGGTTTGCCGTCCCCAGAACGTTCCACAGGTCTATTATAAGTTCGACCATACTTCGCCACATCGGCAAATAAATGAAAACCACCCATCCATGCCGTTCTTAGATTGGAAACTAACTGATTGATATCATTAACGTTTATAAAACGTACAAAACCAAATCGATGACCCGATTTGGATCTCTTTGCAGCTATGTAAACATCGATCACCACACCCCATTTGTTACAAATATCCCAAAGATCTTGGACCGACGCATTCCATGGGATATTAGAAACAAAGATTGATGAAAACGACTTATGTTCCTCACGAAAATTAGGATGGGATTTGTTGGGAATACCTTTGTTACGTTGCTCTTGACGACGATTATTATCGAGATGATCGTTCCTTTTGCTTTCTGAATAATTATTAGATCGGTGACCTGTGCCAATTGCCATCGTTATTTAACAACAGAATAGCCAAGATCCGAAAATAGGATTGAAAACGCCTATCATTTGTGAAGATCTATGTGCGTTTGGATTTGATTTGGATTTGATGGCGTTTGGATCTATGTGCGTTTGGATTTTTTTGGAATTTCTCTTATTTATGGTTAGATTAATATAATCTTTTTAAAAATTTGGACCATTTCTCGATTTGTGCGTGTCATCCTTGCGCAGGGGCCATGCTAATCTTCTCTGTATCGTTCCAATTTTATCAGATGTCCCCCACAATAACACACTTAGGAACTAACTTTATTTTAGTCTTCATTATAAATAAAAGAATTCTACAGCTTATTTTTTCAGATATTAATATATGTGGCAATAAGTAAGTGAAAACTCTTAGATACTATCAGATATGGCAATAAGCAGAAGGCACAACCCACATGCAAAGGGTGTTAGTAGCTTATGACAAAACAAAAACGCAATCCAGATACAAATTGGTAACCTAGTATCATACAACATATAAAAGCAAATAGTAACCCCAACAACAAATATGTGACGGCATGGTAACTCAATCGACACCACAAAATGCATTTACAACAACCACAAAGAAACATGTAAAACCAAAAAAACAATATTATGTAAACCACATACCGTTAGTACTACTACAACGAAGGCGGAAGATGAGTAGGTATAGGAGGCTGTAGAGAAGTATCGAGAAAAATGTACGTAGAAACAGAATGACAAAAAACGCAGTATAAACAAAAAAAGAAAAAAAAGAAGAAAAGAGACTAAACACCACACCGAACTGAGGAGCACAACCCAAACAAACAGGCGCCGAAGTAAGCCCAAAGAAAGCCACACAGGCTTTTGTCGCCATTTGACATGGCTCTAGTATATAGTCTAATAGAAGAAGCTAATATGTGGCATTAAGATCAACCTAATACGTGACATTAAGATCAAATTAATATCCTTGAAGCTCCAGCAATACTTACATGGATAATTATAAAGATGATTAATTTGAATAAGAATGAAAGCAATCTATACTTCTATACTACATTATAAAGTGTTTGAGACTTCCTATAAAAGGAAGTCTTAAAATTTTAAGACACAAAACATTACTATAAAAGGAAATTAGAAAAATAATGTAAAATCTAAGAATTTAAGTCTCATTTAAACCATATAGGAACCTCCTTCTAATAATGATATATTTTAATGGAATTGTTTATAAAAAAAACCATTAAACTTATAACCACCAATTCAATGCTGCTAACCATTTACACTATTACTCCCTCCGTCCCATATTAAGTGTCCATTTTTGACTTTTTAAAGTCTTTTTTCTTCAACTTTGACCTTAATTATTTCTTCTTATGTTATATGATACTCAATGCAAAATATATAAATGGATAGAGTTTCGAATGTATTTTTCATTGGTATAATTTTCAGTAAGCATTATATAATATAAAGAAAAATATTTACGGTCAAAGTTGATGAAAAAAGAATTCAAAAAGTCAAAAATGGACACTTAATATGGGACGGAGGGAGTAATAATTTAGACGTTCTATTTTTTAAAAACATATCCCTACTACTTTAAATACATGTTAAATAAGGAAGGTTTAAAATGAAAAATATTTGTTCGTCACAAAAATAGTCACCGGGTACCCGCCGCCGCATTGCACGGGTACCCTTCTATAAAAACTAATACGTGAACCTATACTATCTAAATATACACTAAATCAAGTCAATAAAATACAAAAGTTAACATTGTTTTAATCGAACACAAAATCTATCATTTCTCAACGATTTTTTTCTTTTTCATTTAAGCATTTGATCGAACACTTGGCATTCATCACAGAAAAATCCCTTATATTAGCCTAAATCATATTAAAATACCTAAAACTAATCCACTTTTGTGGTAATAGAGTATTTTACATATAGACACGTATACAACTAAATATTATACCTTCAATTTTCTTGTACTACATTCTACTATGTATCATTGAGTTACCATTTATCAAACATTAGCGGTTATCCTTTCTCACAAGCCCCTAGCCCTTGCACGGCTGCTCTAGCTCCTACAAAAGAAAGAGGCATAAGCTAGTAGGGGTGAGCAGAAGAAACCGAAAACCGAAAAAACCGAAACGAAAAAACCGACCGAAACTAGAAACCGATGGTTCGATTTTTAATTTTTCAAAAAGCAAAAAATTACGGTTCGGTTTCGGTTTTTGTTCAAAAACCGAACCGAACCGAACCGAACTAAACCAGTTTTATAATAATATATAATTAATATAATATAAATAAATAAATGATAACTTAAAATTTTAAATTCATATTTATTTTATAGATGAAATTATTATAATATATATTATCTTAATGTTTATATATATATGTTTGTCGTGTACGTGTGTTTACTTGACAATATATCGTTACAATGATCATACTATGTGTATTTTCACATGCATGTGTGTGTCTCTCATTTATATGTGTATAATTGTAAAATTTTGTGTAAACATTATTAGGCTCATATTGACATAAAATATTAAAAAAAATAACCAATTTTCTACGTAAAACAAGTTTATTAATATAAATTAGCAACAACCAAATTTAAACGGTTTAAAACCGAAAAACAGAACCGCAAAAACCGAGAAACCGAGAAAACCGAACCGCCAAAAACCGAGCGGTTTTGGTTTTTGGTTTTATAAAAACCGAATATTTCGGTTCGGTTTCAGTTTTAGCCAAAAACCGACCCAAACCGAACCATGCACACCCCTACTAGTAAGCACAAGAAAAATCTCACTACTTTGAGACAATTTTTAATTTTTTGATCGCATTTAGTACTTGAGACTAGGGGTGATCAAAACGGATCGCGGACCGGACCGGACCGAAAAACCGGCCTGAACCGGACCGTCCAAACCGGACACCGGACCGAACCAATTTTGGTCTGGTCCTCGGTCCATCTTTTCCATATATTCGGTCCTCGGTCCGGCTCGGTCTTACAAAAAAACGACAATCATGCCTTGTTAGACCAGACCGGACCGGACCGAATACCAAACCGGACCGAACCATTCGGTCCGGTCTTCGGTCCGGTGTTTCGGCCAAATTCGGTTTCGGCCTGGTCCGGTTTTGGTCTGTCCGGTATGGTTTTCGGACCGTGAGCACCCCTACTTGAGACTAATAAACCTGGCGGTTATGATTACAGCAACAACGACACATGACAGTGATGGTATATGTTTCCAGCAGTGCATAACACCAAAATGACGAATGAATATGACGATGAATTTGATCGAATGCAAGGTTATAACTGATGTAGATGATGATTGCTATTGATTAATATGATGACTTGAATGTTAAATCAGGGTTTGATTGGTTAATTTTGATTTGGGGAAGATGAGATGGAATTATGATAGTGGGTGATGACGATGGATCTTACTTCAATTGTTTGATTGCGGGCCTGAGAAGAAAAGAAAAAGTATTGTTTGTGTTATTGGTGTCGGGGAAAAGGAAGGAGAGACAAGAAAATAGGTTTAATAGATTAATTTTCACCATTAGATCAAACTCAAATAGATGATGGAGATTTGTCCATTAGTATGCACCAAAATAAAGGTCGTCAATTTAACTTTTCTCTAATTACAATATAATACTTCATAATGAATAACACGATACTTTAAATCCGTAGTGACGCGCGTCTAATAACTCATTGGACTTGTTACATACAAGCACAACACTCTAAGAAAAGTATTTAAGAAAATAGATTTTCCTTCCTGTAAAATCAAAGAAGGAAAGTGAACAATATATTGATCAGATTCAATGAACAAGTAAAATTATATAACATTAAACTAGTTATAATTCCCGTGCATGCACGGGGCTTTCACATAAATCAAATTTATTTTAAAACTATTTTTTTACTATACGGGCATATGAAAAAATTCCGTGTTTAATGTATTGTTGTGATATTAGTACAACTAATAATTATACACATGATTTTACATAAAAAAAAATTATTATGTATTAATATAATTGTTTTAAAACCCAGGTTGACCCGGTCGATTCAACCGTGAACCGGTCAGGTGATCGAAAGCCAGATTTTGCCGAAAAACCCGGTTGAACTGTGACACAGTTGTTCGACCGGGTCAATTAAAAAAATTGTTCTTTAAACACCGATTAATATCCATTAATATTTTAGTCAAAATTTTGTTGGATGAAAGATTTAACTTTTTTTTAACTCACATAAGTGTTGATGTTGATGTTGATGTTGATGTTGTTCATATTTATCTATTAATATCATGTACACAATATGCGAGTTTAATATGTTTTTTCTGATATTCTTATATAAACTTCATATTGATTTTATATATGTTGTATTTTTAAAGTATAAATTATAGAATGTAAAAAGTATAAGGGGGTATTTCGTTATTTTCTAAAGTTATTAAAAAATATGAAAAATTATAAGTTTCACTTAACTCCATATGATTTATTTAAAATTCAACTACTAAAGTTTTAGTAATTACCTCCTCTTTTTTTAAGTTTATAATTTTCACAAATTTGACAACTATATTTTTATGTCTTTTTTTCTCTATCAAATTTCTCCTCCATTTTTTCAATTTTGACCAAAATTGATTCAATTTTGACTTTTTATCGACCAATTAGATAGCATGATTTTGCTTACGTGGCAAAATCAAACTTTTTGATTGGTCCAATTTTTTTCTCATAACATTTAATTTCATATAAAACTCTGAAATGGTGTAATTCTTTTATTATATAAAAGATAAATAGGAACTAAACAGACCTAAACCCTAAATGCTAAAGAGGCCTAAACATAACAGGCTTGCGGGCCTTTATTATCTAACATCCCCTCTTAAACTCACAATGTTGAGAGTTTGTCAAATAAAAACTAAACTGAAACTGAAAAGCAAACAAAAAACGGAGTGGCCCAAAGTGCAAACTCAGTGCTATATGAAGTCTCATTGCGATGCAAACCAAACTGTAACAAGTCGACATCAATCAAGTCTCAAACAGACGGATCAACATCATGGCAAAACCAAAATCAAAGCAACATAAATATAGAGATGAACAACAGTATAACCAGTGGAGATTCAGATAGATGCAGACATGTGTAGAGCACAGAATCATACAAATAAGGAGATGAACGAGAGCAGATTCAGGCAGACAGACATAGCATATTCAGGCAAAGCAGATTTAGACAGCAGATGCAGATTCAGGCAGACAAATCCGAAAAATGCATATTCAGGTAGACAGATGCATATTTGGGTTTGATTCCGTAATCGCCTTATTTCACCTGGTTCTGCATTTGGTTCCGCACTTGTGTGTCTGATTGTGCTCTACACATGTCTAGTTAAGTCTACCTGAATCTGCATCTGGCCGCCTGAATCTATTCAATACCAATACCAATACCAATACTAATAATGAGATGGGATCATGAGAAAACCTCATCTTGGTGGAAAACCTAGAAAACCCATCCACAACCATTGGATCAAGCCTTCCTCCCCTCCCTTTTTTCACACCAAACTACAGGGACCTGTGTGTCACTTCTTTCATTTTACAGGGAATAGTTTTGTAAATTCGTCATATCCTCCACTCTATCATATAAAATGCCTAAATATTCATTTTCCTTTTTTTCCCTCTGGTTCGGTCTATTTCTCTCTTCTTCCTGGTATCCATTTCTAACTTCTTCTCGATGATTATTGCTTCTGATATTCAGATAATCAACACAATAAACACGCTCAATTATCAGATTCAGTAAATCTTATTGTTCTAATTTCTCAAATCGACGATCAAAGTAAGTTCTATAACTTTTTTTGTTATAATTTTGTTAGTTTCTGTTTTCTAAGATCAAATATAAAGCTTTTATATGTGTTAGTTTGAGTTTATTTGCACAACTTATTGTTTGTTATGAGTTAGGTTCTGCTTTATTAATTTTGCTTCGGTATTCATCAGGTCTGTTCATAGATGTACTAATTTTAATAGTTTTGTGACATGATAAAGTGCATAGATTAGTTATTGGAAGAAATTTTGATAAAATATGACATGGAAAACATGTTTATAAAACTGAACACAAGGTGTTTGATAAAATGTCACAATAAAATTTTATAACGGTGATGCACTAATTTTATATTGTGAAGCAAGAGAAACAGTTTCCCGATGGTATAGTGATAGATCAATTTTAAATACATGGAAAACATTTTACAAAAACTCCACACCAAGTGTTTGATAAAATGTCTCAATGGGATTTTTAACTGCGATGCACTAATTTTACACCGTGATGCCCTAATTTATGTGAACAGATTTTAGTTACACTGTGATGCCCTAGTTAATTCCAATGAAAGAGTCTTGGGTCACCAAGTCCGCCCCTATGATTATGAGAAAAAAGATATCTCTAATATTGCTTTTTCGATTATTTAAGACACTCCTAACTTTTATAGTTTTATATATTTTTAATACAATGGACCGATGACCAATGTGAATTTGTTTCCCCTTTAACTGGTTTAAAGACATCCTATGTTTGATATTCTTTATTGTTTTCACCTTTGGAGCTCTTTATTCTTTGCATGTTTGCACGTGCCAATATGTCCTGTTGATTGAATATTATATGTGAACTTTGTGAAACCGGTTGACATGAGTTTGAGGTATTTGCGTCGTGAAATATGAGATATATGTGAATTTTGTACAGTGACTAATCTATGCCTCTGGTTTTGTTCACATGACATGGTGGGGGTGATAGGCTTCATGCGTATGCACACTCTTTTGATGATGTTGTAAGGCTTTTATTGTTTTTTCTTGTAGCATATAACCCTTACGCATGTGCGAAATGAAATACAAAGGATGAAAGTTTTCCAAGGATGTCGATATTTGTTCATAATAGTTTGATTGGATATATGAATAAAGAACTTTAATTGATGACATATTTTCACTCTTGTAGCATACTAATTCTTTTTATCGATTTACAATACTTGCACTTGATCTCTCCCTACTATTACCAAAATTACAATTCAGTGCTGCAAACAATTAGGGCACACCAGTTTCATTGACATAATGCAGTTAATACCACCCATGAATGTGAGTGGTTGGAATTTCACTTGTGAATTAAATTTGCTGTGATATCGTTTTATACCTGACATAATAACCAACTAAAAGTAATTGTAGTCAACAAAGATAGTTGGTATATAAACGAAGGGTCAAATGCAGTGTGTACCAGTATCATGCATACTCATCGGTTAGTTTTGCATCTCCTTTGCCTTGTTTGTTATTTGTTGCGATGGTGCTTAAAAGTTTAGTAGTATATATCTGAATGTGTTATAATTTGTTACCAGTTTTACATGTTGTTTGAAAAATGCAATCAAATTTGAAAATACTGATTTTGTTTCATGCCAAAAAAATTTGAAAACTTTAATCATTTCGTGCATATAATTATCTAATTATTATGAAATGTCAGTTAGTTACTTTTTCAATGCACTTCAATTAGCATTTCAAACAATTGTCCACTTTGTTTTCAAAGACCAACATGTGTGCAGACATACTGATGTGATTATCTCTTTTTTGCAGGTACAATAAATCTTTAGATGTTGATATCTTTTGAGTATTTATTAGATGGCTAAAGTTAGAGCAAAAGCTAAAAAAAGTTCAAGTATCGCTCACCGTGAGGATGGACGTGGAGAAGAATATTATTTATTAGTGTATGTGAAGTTTGCAGTTAGTTGGTTCT
>BQNB010178695.1:0-12845 GCA_026074375.1 Tanacetum coccineum
TGAGGACTGATGATCGACTTAGGGATTTTTTACCCTAGTGCTTTTTGTTTTGGTGTTTAGCAAGATGATGATACGAACCGAATCGATTAAAGAGATAAAAGAACAAAAATACAATCCTAATGGCCTATTTATAATAGACTTATCTTGTCGACTAAGATTACATAACAAAGGAAACTACAAAATAGTTGACCAAGATTATATAATAAAGGAAACTAGTAAATATTGATATGGAAACTATTAAATAGGTTCTTATCAATATATGCCATAAAAGGAAACTAAATAAACTAAATAAATAATAATTAATAATTATAATCCAGGATCGTATCATTACTCCGCCCCGCAAAAACACCTTGTCCTCAAGGTGCTCCTTTGAAATCTTGATCCACGTGATTCCGGGATCCCAAATTTGTCTTTGATTTCCCTTGTAGTGTAAAATCGGCCAATAGCAAACTTGATAAACAAGTCGAGGAGGATGTTGCCTGACCCTTTGTACATTCAGCCCAAGAACACGGATGTTCCCACGTGCAACACTTGGATGATGGTGTCCCAGCCTAAGCATTACTACAGATTGGATACTTTTAGGTCTTCTGGTTTGATCAATTGTAACAATAAACTTTCTCCAGAACAACCTTGCCTTGACCTTCCTCGCCTTGACCGTCCTGTTAGGAATCCGTTGATTTAATTGGACTCCCAAAAAATCGAATTGTTCCTCGTGATCAACCTCTTTCTTTATTGCTGCTTTTATCGATCTGTGAAGCTTTTCAGTCGCCAGTGAGATATCTTGACGCGCCAATGAGAAATCTTGACGCGCCAATGAGAAATCTTGACGCGCCTGTCTAAAAGATTCCTTCAGTTTAGTTTGGTGAAACAACAACGTGGATTGTAGCCGTTTCAGCGTCTCTGTGATCTCAGCTAACCCTTCTTCAAAGCTCTTCCCTTCCATTCCTTCTTATGGACAGAATCTGGACCAAGAACAGCAACTTCTGGTGATGAATAGTGAAATCCGGTGTAAACACAGGAACAATAACTTTTTTTTTTGAAAACCCTAGAATCGAAACAGCTCTGATACCAATTGATACGAACCGAATCGATTAAAGAGATAAAAGAACAAATAAACAAGATAAATGGTCTATTTTGATGAGATAAACCAACCCCCCAATGGTTTATATTAGTGAGATAAACCGACTCCCCAATTGATTAGCAAATCAATATTCTTTATCATTCCACATAGTAAGAATACAATCCTAATGACCTATTTATAATAGACTTATCCTGTCGACTAAGATTACATAACAAAAGAAACTACTAAATAGTTGACCAAGATTATATAATAAAGGAAACTAGTAAATATTGATATGGAAACTATTAAATAAGTTCTTATCAATATATGCCATAAAAGGAAACTAAATAAATAATAATTAATAATTATAATCTAGGATCGTATCATGGTCTTAGAAATTACGTAGTTTGGGAAGGTTGTTAAAGCCTTTAACAAGGAAGATAGAGCAAGGTTACTTCAATTTGTAACTGGTAGATCAAAGGTATGTTTTACATAATATTATACATAAAATCCTAATTTTTGTTTCATCATGTTTCTTTCCAACCTTAAAAAAATAAAATCAAAATTAGCATTCTTGATTTCATTAAAGCAATTCTCATCTGCAAAATCTCAAAACCTAGATTTGTTGTGCATTAGGTTCCATTGGAAGGTTGTTAAAGCCTTAAACAAGGAAGATAGAGCAAGGTTACTTCAATTTGTAACTGGTATGTTTTTTCAGTCGACATATTAATAAAACATGGTATGAAATCAACAACACTGAAACCTATTATTTTGAAAATGAGGTAAGCTCCGTATTCCCATCATATGTTTGTTACTGCGGAAATGGTTATTTCAAAAGGTTGATGGCTTGCTGTAATTATTTGTAGAAAAGCAGTTTTAAAAATAAAGTTTGGTTTTGTAGAAAAGTGTCAAAATGCACTAAAGGTAGGAAAACAAGAGATGGCAAACATATATAAATATGTTCAAAGAATTCAGAATCAATTGTAAGTTTGAATGAACAGAAGCATCATCTTATGTACATACATCATTAACTGAATATAACATGTCTTTGTAGATATAGTGTAAATAAATGTGTATATAGAATAGGTTTTACTATCTTGGTTGTGGATATGTGTCGGATAAGTGGTTGGATAAGTGTTTGTATGAACTCCATTCTGGTTTATTAGATGACGAGTTTGCCTCTTGTGGTCTTCTTTTGGTATCGAAACCAGGTTGTTTAGGTTCAGCCAACGGAATTTGGCTCACTACAACAATTGGGCCATATAGCTTCGGAATTTTATGGAGACCACAAAAGTGGTAGCTAGATGAGGGATTGGACCCACATTTTCAACTTAGTTTTTGGTCAAATATGCGAAAACTGGTCCCACCCAAATCGCCACCACAAATGTGGTCTCAACATTTTATGCATTAAAAACATTATTTATTCTTTTGTTAAACACATTTTTTTTTCTAAAAATCACCTTGCGACCACAAATGTGGTCTCAACACTTTATGTATTAAAAATCTTATTTTGTTCTTTTGTAAAAGACAATTTTATTTTGTAAATGTCACTTAGCGACCACATATGTGGTCACAACCTATTACACATTAAAAAAAACATTTTCATTATTAAAATTTGTTTTTTATAAAATTGTTTGCTGTATAACGACATTAATTTTTGTAAAAAGGCATATCGCGACCACATATGTGGTCGCAATTTTTTTTATTAAAATTAGTATTTTTTTAGTTATTACAAAAATCTCAAAAAAATATGGCTAACTAATTTTAGTTATAAGAAAAAATTATTTTATTTCTTATTAATTTTATAAAAAAAGTTTTAAAAAATATATATATATAATATTAAATACAAGACACTTTAAAGGGTAAAATATTTAGCGAAATTATATATTTTATAAATAAAAATTATATAAAAGTATTCTCGGTTCGGTATGTTTTCTCGGTTCGGTTCGATTTGCACTACCGTTTATAGTTGAACATGATATACCGTATACTTTTTCAAGATGCGATTCGTCAAGCAACACAAAAACAAACATTCATTTAGTTAAATATTATACATACCACTTGTAGTAACACAAGCGAGTCCTTAGACATATAATCATACGCGACTTACAAAACAGACACTTAAACCTATTTGACCGATAATCATACGAGACTTACAAACAGACACTTAAACATAGTTTAATTCGAACATTAAAGCATACGATTTACAATCCAAATGACAAACTACTCCAAATCAAGTTTTCTCATGTTATTGTAAACTTCGTGAAATAGTGCGGCTGAATTCACTGTGTGTTGTTCCGGATGCATATACATATCCAACTTTTATGTTTATACGATTCTCGCAGAACTACATCTCCGGCTCCACAAGGACACGCAAAAGCTTCATATGGCACCATCTTCACCATAATAACAGTGTGATATGTTTGTGCTTGTGATGGTAAGAATGTGTGTGATCTGTAGGTGATTGTGAGGATAATATCTGCTTTTATGGTAACCCAGTTTTTTGGAGGGAGTATTTGGCGAGAGTTTTTGGCGGTAGTATAGGGCTGCAGGAGGAACTGGTCAAAATTATGTAATTAATTAAGTAATACTTATCATGTTCTAGCTACTTATGGGTGATTTCTAATGTACAACGATGCATATCGACTCATCCGTTGAACATCTAACGTACAACGATACCATATCGACTCATCCGTTAAACATCTAATGTACAACGAAACCATATCGACTCATCTGTTGAACATCTAATTTACAACGATACCATATCGACTCATCCATTGAACATCTAATGTACAACGATACCATATCGACTCATCCGTTGAACATCTAATGTACAACGATACCATATCGACTCATCCGTTGAACATTTAATGTACAACGATACCATATCGACTCATCCGTTGAACATCTAATGTACAACGATAACATATCGACTCATCCGTTGGACATCTAATGTACAACGATAACATATCGACTCATCTGTTAAACATCTAATGTACAACGATACCATATCGACTCATCCGTTGAACATCTAATGTACAACGATGCATATCGACTCATCCGTTGAACATCTAATGTACAACGATACCATATCGACTCATCCGTTGAACATCTAATGTACAACGATACCATATCGACTCATCCGTTGAACATCTAATGTACAACGATACCATATCGACTCATCCGTTGAACATCTAATGTACAACGATACCATATCGACTCATCCGTTGAACATCTAATGTACAACGATAGCATATCGACTCATCCGTTAAACATCTAATGTACAACGATAGCATATCGACTCATCCGTTGAACATCTAATGTACAACGATAGCATATCGACTCATCCGTTGAACATCTAATGTACAACGATAGCATATCGACTCATCCGTTGAACATCTAATGTACAACGACAACATATCGACTCATCCGTTGAACATCTAATGTACAACGACAACATATCGACTCATCCGTTGAACATCTAATGTACAACGATAGCATATCGACTCATCCGTTGAACATCTAATGTACAACGATACCATATCGACTCATCCGTTGAACATCTAATGTACAACGATACCATATCGACTCATCCTTTAAACATCTAATGTACAACGATACTGTTAGGAATATTGTAATAGTTAGTTACTACTAGTAGGTATGTAGTTCCTACTGGTAGAGTATAAGTTCCTACTAGTAGGTATGTAGTTCCTACTGGTAAGGATAACTTCATAGTTAGTGCTGGCAGACCAAATATGGTTCCTAGTAGAACAATAGTTAGTTCTGGTAGTATTATATTTGGTCCGGGTTATTAGTATAGTTAGTTAGTGATAAGGATATGCTTGAGCTATCTTAGGAAATAACAGTGCATATCTCTTTGACGCGTTTTGTGTAACAGGCGGTTAGGGTTTCAGTAGTATATAAGAAACCCAACCCACGGCCATAGGAAACACACAAATCTGAAAAACATAATTCTCCTTGTTAATTAATAGAAATCCATAGAAGGATCTTTTAGTTTAATAGTCTTGTTCTTCTTATAGGCTTTGTCTAATTTCCGCATAGACATTAGCTTTGTTTAGCAAGAGTCTCTCTTGTGATTAGCTTATGATTACATAGGTTAATCACCATCCTTAATAGGCAGTAAAGATCTATCTAGAGTGGGATCCAACAAAGATGTCTGCAAGTAAAACTGAGTCTGAATCATTCCTCGTATTGTATTCTAAATGAAGACGACAATTATGATCTATTTAGCTTTTAATGGGTCAACTGGGGTTATGTTATGTAAATTTGAAATTTGCAAAAAATGGTCAAATCGAGCAAAACTGCATTCTTTTAACACAAAACCTCATCAATCAAAATTTATTGAATTGATAATAAAACATGCGACACCAACTTTATTACAAGTTACAGGGTAGAAAATGGACCTTTTCGCACAGTTAGTCTACAAAACTGCAACTTTTTGAAGGATGACTGCAAAAGAGGGATTGATTATTGCTCGAACTGATCACCCAAACCTGGTGGCATGCCTAAGCTTTGTGCAAGATCACCCATTCGAGCTTTCATAGTCTGAAACATCAAAAGGGAGAAAAAGTAAGTAGTCGGAAAAATTAAGAGGTGATTATTAAAGTTATTAGTGTAAGAACCTGAATGCATTCCATCGTGTTTGTCAAACTACCTGAACGTATTCCACCCTTTTGTTTACTATTAATTTATGAATGGTTTCATTTGACATAACTTTACTAAATTTACAAACCTGTGACGTTTGGTGTATGCTCATGGAATCTATGAAAATGTACAAATATGGATATGTACAGTATCTCTCGTGTATCTTTTTTTCTTCTTTTTTGGGTAACCATGGTTTCCGAACTCCTTTTCTGTTTAAGAAATAGCATATTGTCACCTCGCGTTCTTGTCAAATCACAACATCTGCTAGTGTCAACTTCAATTTCATATTCCCGAGTTGAACTAGTATCTCTTCTTTAGAAGGATCTACTTTCAACCCAGCCGCTTTTTTATTAAACTTAGAAATATGCACCATGTCACCTGCCTTCACAACTTTGCTACTTCTTTCTACAATTTAAACACTAGTAGCGATTATGAATCAAAGTGACACTTATGTAGCGTCTTGAACATAACAAGGTAATGCATAAGTACCTAATAGACGATTCTTGACATTGCTCTCACTCACCAATGTTGTATCGCTTTCTTTAGGTATGGACTGACTGCTAAAGGAGGACATTTTAGGTTGCAGATGACTATCATCTACCTTAGAAACTAAAATTGGGGATGTACGGCGTTGTCGTACTTTCTTATGAAGTAATGAACGCGCTACTCCTCTACCATCTGATATTTCTTGGATTTTTTGTATCTTTGGCTGGTGGCATGCTTCCTAATCCTACGCTCGCTAACCACTAGATTTCTATGAAGTTCCCTAGCAAGCCTGAAAAGAAATTGTTATATCAGATATACCATATAAATATAACAAACATTTATCCAGTAATAAGTATGGCTCACTTAAGATGAGCCGTACTTCATGAATATGCTCATGTAGTTTCTGCTTCAACTTATCCATATCTTCAATCACCTGCAAGTAAAGAGGTAGAAGAACGTATGACAACAACCTACAATAATCATCTCTGCAAGCAACAATCTAAGCAACACAAACATCGACAACTTCCGCCTAATGTAGAAGAAGATAAGATTCTCCACATGGAGGCCTATTAGACATATGCTTGCAATTAGAAACATGTACGGAGTAAAACCATATGATGGTAAAATGGATAGATCTCATCATTCGTTCACAACTGAACATGGTCTTCCTTACCAATACTAGGATCCCCATCTGAATTCATTTACATTTTCCATGTTAGTGGTTATTACCATTCATGGTACTCTATATTTCAATTCTCTTGTTACCTTATATTGCAGTTAAGAAAGCATTCTCTGCACTAAGTGTTTTTAGTCTTTATGCTCATTAACAGCATTGTCGCATATTTTGGTTTTCATTGTCATCCAAATTGTTAAGCGGAAATATATATTATTACAATCCAATAAATGACGTATAAAAAACTCTAATCAACTTTTATGTGTAGGAATAATAACTAAACCAACGCTACTCAACAACGAAATAAGCAAATTTCTATATATGTTTGCAATGGACGGAACATCTAATATATGTCAGAAGCAGAGCAGAGTAGAGTATGCAAGTCACCTTCATTAATCTCTGCACTAGCTGTTCCATGGAGTTCACGAGCATTACCTACAACAACGTTGGAAGTCCTATCCTTTCATCTATGTTTATTGCATTTGAACGTCCTGCATTCATATGTTGACTTCAAGTTTACTTCATCAAACTCCATGCATGCATTTTCAAAGGCGTCGTTGCTGTTTGAGGTAAATTAATAACAGATGAACTTGTACTTGAAGAGAAAGAGAGCCATTGTTTCCTACCTATACTTAAGGGTTTCAAGTTCACCATGATGGGTGGTAGCCATTGCCAACAACGCTCCAGCTTCAGCAAAGCATTCTAGGAGTGACATCCCCAAAGCAGCTCCTTCTAAAGGATTTGTACCAGCACCAACCTAAAATATGCAGGCACATACCCTCAATCAATACATACGTCTTGAAAAGACATACACAACTCAACTAATTATACATAATGATCTCTCTTGTCAAATTAAATTACTCCTCTCTCCCATATTAGAATCTTAAAGCTAAAGAAAGTTCAGGTCCGTGCCATGGTAATGAGAAAATAAATACTACTGAGCATGTAATCAAATATATTCAGCAGTGGACACCAAACTATTTTCCCTGCCTCCTTTCTACTAAGTGATTGTAAAGTCTGCCTTATACCTCGAAAGAAAGTAGAAAATCTAATGTCTAAAATGTGTTCATAAAATGCAATAGCATGTGGTCAAGATTCCTATTGAATGAGGGACATGGGGGTACATGTTAGCATACCTATGATGATCAAGAATTCAACTCGTAGTAATATATACCTCATCTAAGAGCACTAAGGACTGGCTTGTTGATTGCGAGAGATTTTCCTTCTACCTATTGGAAACCATTGCCAAAATATGTCATACGAATAAAGAAAGTAAAAAGCATTTTGAAACACGATTTTTGAATAGTTCCTATAGATCGAAGCTTTTGGGTTATGAGAACTTTACTAGCACTTTTCAACAGACCATAGAAACTTTGAAATGCTTGTGAAGTGTATTGATCGCAATGCAGCGAGAGATGCAGAAACAGTTTAGATTATAAAATGTCACACTAACTTCATCAATGTTTACAACTTATGCTAGTTTGTTTCAGATGACCAGAAAAAGTAGACAAAGATTGAGATAAGGACTGTTCATCACCAATATCAGCAAATATGGAATCAAACCATGGCATCTTCACACGTTCAGATGACAACACATAAAGACCTAAAAAACAATCGGTGACACATCAACTGGGATGCAATAATAGATACGGAGATAGCATATGAAACAGTAAAAACTATTAAACACTACTTCACAGAATAGACGAATAGTGCATGCAGGTCCAGTGAATATCGAGTTATTTACTTTTCTTCTCTGAACAGACAAATATATCCTGATTACAACCGCGGACCTCAGGTGAAGAATCTATGGCTGTCTGAAATATAATGTTACTGTAGTATATTTTTTACTTAGTAACTTTTTTGGATCTCATCATGCTTTATTGCTTTGTATGATGTGGCAGGGGAAGCGTGGTATTGAGAAACAACCATTTCAACTTCCTGACTTCATTGCAGCCACAGGCATAGAGAAAATTTGACAAGATCTTATAATCCTTCTCTTGTAATGTGGAACTACTATTTTGTCTAGCTATCCTCAGATATAGTAATAGAACCAAGGATGGGACTGAAAACCAACAATTTTTTTCATATTTCTAAGATATAAATATATGATGGCACCATTCAAGTTAGATTCAATAAAATTCTAGAAAAGAACCGGTTCAGTTCCAACAGTTCCGGTTCGGCATGGGACCGAGAACCATACTTTGTAACCATCCGACAACCAAACCAAATATAGCCGGTATCAGTTCCAACAAAATTTATATTAATACCCTCTTGCCTATGCAATTATCCAACGAAATTTAATGGGACTCGTGCCTATGCAATTATCCAACAATTTTTTTTACCAGAAGCCATATGACTGGACAAATTATCAATACCCTCGTCGTTAACATTCAAATGCTTAGACGAAAGGTCAGACACCCGGTACTCCAATGTGAGGGTACTAGGAACAACAACATTATCAAATACCTTATTTACTGCAACATGAGGTGCACTATACATAACAGGAGACAACAATTTGCTTATACAATTACAGCTCGGTTTACATTCATCCGATTCAGATTTCTCAATTTTTAGAAGTCAAACATTTCAACACAACAGGTGAAATTTCACTACCTACAGGGGTGATTTCCTTATATATGCTTTTTTCGTCAGCTTTTGCAACATTTCTACAAACGGCATCAGCAACGTTTCCGTGTGGGTCAGGTATTGGTGGTTGTTCATTCCATGCATCCATTACAGTATTCAAGTCATAGTTTAATCTGTCATCCACCTCAGCAGACTTTTGTGTATTACTTGTTACTTGATTCATTATGCTGGATTTCAATTCTGAAGGGGTACGTGAGATTAAATTTTCCACTATACTCTTACTTGAAGAGAATCCATCCTAAAGGAACATCATTAGAAGGAGCACATGATAGACGAAAGTCTGTTTGGTAGACATATCAGACAACATCCTACTGTTGGGTTCTAATTTTACAGTAGCGAGTGCTTTAAGGCTCTTCGTATCATCTGAGACTATTCTTGACCCATCACCTTGATTAGGCGTATCAGCACTACCACCCAAATAACTACTGCATGCAGATTTATCTACTAAAGACGTGTTACTCGTATCTTCATCGCCGATAGCTTTCTTACTAATTACTTGATTCATCTTGATGTATTCTAATCCTAAAGGGGTACGGGCATTACCTAGTGTAGCTTTACCTAGAGACGAACAATCCAATGCAGAGGAGGTAACATTTTCGAAATGAGATTTTAACAAACAGGAATGAGTTTCCTTAGCACACATATCAGGAAAGTTTAAACTGTTTAGTTCTAGTTTGACAGTAACAATAATTTCAGGAGTCCTGATATCATCACTACATACAGGCCGATCACAATCCCCTTCCGCAAATGACTGATCACCAGATAAGTATGAAACCAAATACTAGACCAGACGCGTCATTAACAAATGTAAATACTACTAAGGCATGCATTGTTTAATTCTTGGCCGACTGGAACATCCAGAAATGATCCAATAAGAAAGGAACTGTCGCCATTAACAACCTCTGAACCAGGTCCATCGGGTTGATGCTTCTCCTCCCATGTTATGCTTGATGGTTTATCCTCTAACTTAATTTTTACAAGTGCTAACCTTGGCAACTCGAGCTGCAGAATATGCCTAAGGCGAATTACTAAGTCACTTGATTCACTCTCTCACATTTCTTATGCCTCTCTTATCTTCATCTTTTGAATTAACCTTAGGGAAATGAGCGGGTAGTGTATAGGAAGCAGTCAACTAATATAGCACACTTTGAGTACGATGACTACATGTCTTAATAGACTAACAATAACTCTTATCTTAAGATATTCTAGCTTATACATGATTTCATGCAGAGCAATAAATAAACATAGCAACACAAAAAAGGGTCATGAGAGGTCAAACCAGAATACAAATATCTGCGAACTTAAGCCACCTCAAAGTTATTGGAATCAAATAATAGTTGAAACGTATTCAAACTATCCATATTCATTTTAAAACATTTCTATTGGATCTTTTACACTGTAACAGTTCAATGGAGAATATATCCTAGATATCGCATGAATTACATTTAAAATATAAGGCATGTGAAGCAATAGACATAAAAAAGGCTCGGTTCTAAAATAGTAAGAGGGTGTGTTATTTTAACTTACCTTATTGTCCTCAGAACCAGGTTCATTAAGTCCCGTGTGAAGAACATCACCCCCAGCTCGACGGATATCACTATTTTCCCCCCAACTCTATATAGATTTCAAGCAGACGAGTATACTTGTTACAACATATAGCTCTTAGTAGCAATTTCTCAACATCAATACAGGTCGATGGAAAGTTCAGCCTCTCGGTTAGTTAGAGGATCGATGACAAATGAGCTGTGTAGACACTTAATTTGAAGATCTGACCCTGGTTCAATCTTAATAAAAGGACATGATACTGCGTCTGATGTTCGACTATTTTTTTCAACAAGTAAAGTATTTTATCTCCCGGAGTGCGTAAACCAACAAAATCAGCTTCTCCATCTTGACTCATTTGCACAAAACCGGCAGAACTACCTTGACCCTGATAACCATCAGATATGAGCTCAAACCGAATAGCATCTTTCCATCTACCTACCATAAGTGCTTGAATTTGTCTTATGACAGTGTCCATGATAAGAGGTACACAAAACTCATGCAAGATAGTATACAAAGTTGTAAACGGAGTGTCGGAAGCAGCCATCCTGCGTTCTAAGTCATCTCCGAGAACAAAACGCCTCGTTTCTTCTAGCTTCACTGGACCACTTATTTCACCAACAAGTACCTCCAGATGCAATATTCTCCACATTGTAAGGTATCCCCGATAACCAAGGGTAGCAACACCTTGAACTCTCCTTGGACAAAAAGCATCACCGTACCATCAGAAATTTTAACCTCGGAGAACTATTGAGGTAGTGCAGTTTCAAGTAATTCGATCTGACAAGGGTGTCTAGCTTCTTTAGCACAGGCTTCTGCTGTTTATCAGTTAATGTGCTATGAATACCCACATCTTCTATGCACTTAGGCAAACGCTCGTACGTTCCAGTAAGGAGAATTTCAATCGCTGATGGAACATCATATATTCGAGCACGATCTTGTTGTAGTCCCTCGTGCATGAAAAACATTGAATCGGCAGCCTGAGTGAAGCATGTTTCATGACTTGACAAGGTCGACGCAAGTTGTTGACTGTATTGTATCAATAGTACCTGCATATCAGAAATTAGTAGTTTTAGACAACATGTTTTCATTATTATAACATAGATAATAAACACAATAGTAATTAACATACACGACTCTTCAGTACTGAAAATTGTAATTTCAAAACAGATTTTTTTAATTTAACGAGCAGTTTTCCTACTTCAGATATTCATTATGTACGCAAATGCAGTTAAAGATTTCGTTCACAAACCGCTAAACATAGTCTCATCATCTATGATTCAAAAAGTAAGTTGCTTGACTCCTTGTGCTTATTAACCATGATAACTACAAGGGGGAGGAAGAATATCTTATGTGTTCGTGCGTATGCAAGTTATAACAAAAACTTATATAAGGCTAGACATTTTAACTCACTCCAAACCTTTTTAGGATAATCACACTCAAAAATAGATGATTGTGACTATCAGGAACAGACTTACAAAAGGCACAAACCATGTCAACTTTCTTCTCCCAAACACCCATAGTATCATGACTCTTCAATATTTTATGAACAGCCAACCACATCATAAAAAAATGTCTTAGAATATACTGGCTAAACCAAACAAGACTTGCCCATGGAACAATCTGACTACGGATTCTAAGATCCTCCCAAACATTTGAGACAGAAAAATTACAACACCTACCCCTACCATTTCCCCATACATCTTTATGTTTTCTATCGTTATCAATATTAGGAGGATCAATAGCAAAAATAGCATCAAACCTGTCAACCCA
>BQNB010178697.1:0-12845 GCA_026074375.1 Tanacetum coccineum
AAAAAATGTTATATACTATCTATGAGGAATATTTTAATGCTCCCCCTCAATTTATGAGGGTATATAAGATAGTGTTGAGTACAATAATTTGAAATTTTTTGAATTTACTAAGAAATTCTTGAAAATTTTATACTTGAGCACTCCTTATTATCACCATAAGTCTACACTACATATTAATATATTTACAAGTTTTATTATTTACAAGATTTGACCTGAATGATAAGGACATCATATGATAGAATCATATGGTCCTTTGTAGTAGCCGAAGGTCTCCTCTATAAGGTCTTTTACCAACAAACTTTTCAAGACTTCGCATCAACCTCTTGTCTTTGAGTTTCTTGTCAATGGCTTTAATCATCACTCGGGCTCTCTGCTTGTCTTGTTTTGACCACTTTCTTTTAGCCAAATACTCCATTTGAATCCCAGTAGCAATATCATTGAGACTGGTGCGAACATGGTTGGGTGTGCTATCGCTAAACTTGAGAAGTTCATCGGTGCGCATCAAACGATTTATGTTCATGTCGTCTTGATAGATAATGCCTTGGATATCACGGTAAGCAGTGTATGGAGTCTTTTTACTGATGTTTAAACGGTATGTGTCAGGTTTGGTAAGGTTTACCTTCTTCTGATAGCTTTCAACTACCACTTCTAGATCCTCTACACGTTCTTGAATTACAATGCGTCTTGTGTACATTCTTAAAGCCACATTAAGTGCAAACCGTTCATCCACATTGTGATTCGTCAGATTTCCCTGAACAAGAAGAAGTAATATATCTTCAATATCTTCGCGACGAAGTCTTTTGAAGTCGCCTTCTCAAAACTTGTAGAGCTTATCATCTTGTCTTCGAACTGTGATCTCTTCCAAATGTTTGTAACCAAAGAATTCCATGATCTTGAGACTTGTAACAGCAATAATCATGTGTTTTGAATAGACGTCTTTCGAAGTTTCCATGTTGGTAGCATATCCATAGAATCTCTAACGTTTTGGTCCCCAGTGATATGTTCCCTAGTAGGCGTGTTTGTCGTAGACGACTTGTGCCTCACTCCATGTACTTCTAGGAATCTTGTCTTCAATCCATTTAATATGACCGTAATCAGCAGCCTTTGTCTTGGTAATTGAAGTTGTGTATTTGCGACTTGAGCTTCCTCCTTTTAGATATTCGAGATCATTGTTTATGAAGTGATCATATGGGATGATTAGATGACCTCGTGCATCCGGAATTAAAGGAAGTGGCTTGCTAAGATCATGGGGATACGGTCTTCCTTTAGGATTATGCCAATCTAACTGATCATTGGTAGCTTTGAATACTTCTTCCAGATGGTATTCTAACTCCACAACACTCTTGCACGTGCCTTTGATGAGATCATATGTTGGACCGGTCAACAGATCTTGAGTTAGATGTTGAATGTTGAGCCGATTCATTATAAAAGCAGAGAAATCGATGGGAGTAGCCAGAAACTCATTGAATGAGGATGTTGTGCCTAAAGCTTGTGCTAACTTAGTCATCCACTGTTGAGGAGGTCGGTCGTCAACCGTCTTTGTTTGGTTCCATTCTCGATCAGGAGTTTGAGAGCCAGATGGATTCCATAATCGTTCATCAACATCTGTTGCCTCTCTGACAGGAGATACATCATCATTTCCTGTATCGAACTCTTGATGAAATGGTTCTTCCAGATCATCAACCCTTGGATCATGCTCCTCTTCTTGAACAGACTTGCCTGATGATTTTGGTGGAGATCTGGTCGTACCTTTGGAAGAACTTGTAGACTTTGACTCCTTTTGAGTTGCTTCTTTTGATGACTCTTCCTTGCCTGATCTTTGTCGCTTCGACCCACGGTTTGATCCAACGGAGGGTTCTTCATCTTTGTCTTGATCATCACGTCCTCGCTTTAGAGTCACAACCTCACCATATGAGGAGAGAAGGTCTTTGTCAGAGTTGTATGCTTCGAGTAACGCTCTGTAGAGATTCTTCTGAACATCGGATCTGTCAATAGAGTTATTTTCCTCCATTTTATCCATGAGAATATTTTTTAACTCGAGTTCTGAGAGCGAAGAGGCTACTGCGTAAGACGTCTGAGGTTGATTGGTTGATCTAACCAACACTTTAGCTCCCAGAGTTTTGGTAACATACTTCTCAACTTTTGTCATAATCTTGGAGGTTTGAGCTTTGACCTGCTCCTTGATTATTCTTTTCATGTTGGAGTCAAGTGAGTTGAGAAAGTCTTGATTCTCTGCCTGAGCTTCTTCTCTTAGCTTGTTTGATTTTAACTGGACAACCACATCTACCGTATCTTTCACCTTAGACGTAAGGTATTTGTCAACAATACCCAAAATAGATGATAACACTTCAGCAAATTGATTAGTTTGTTTGAGTTTAAACAGGTCAGACTCTAATGAGGAAACCCTGCGTTCAAAGCCGAATAGAGATGCAAAGTTTGGGATCTCTGGTACAGTTATTGGAATTATTGTTGTTGTTGTGGAATCATGTGTTTGTTGTTGAGGTTGAATGATTGGAATGGGTGTTCGAGGGATGATAGTGGCAGAGGAAGGTATAACGAAAACTGCTGCATTTGGATTTAAAATAAAGTCGATACATGTATCCGGAGAGGGATTAATGAATTTAGCCACCAAGTCTAATGAAGTAGAGGAGCTTTGTAGTTGCATTACTGGAGGTTCAGTAGTTAGGGTTACTTGAGCTTCTTTTGTTTCTGGATTGGTTTGAGCATCTGTTATTTCGGCATCACTTCTACTCTGGTTGATATTTAAATCTCCGTACAGTTCCCTACTATCTTCATCGCTCGTTCTTCTCTCATAGTATCATCATCCTGTTTATTTTCATCTTCCTCCGCAAGGTCATAATCAAGCGGTGTTGAAACTTTCTGATCAGAGGTCACGTCATCATCATCGTCAGCTTTTTCTTCTTCTTTTTCTTTTTCTTAATCATCTGCTATGTATGTTGACAAGTTTAGGTGAACAAAATTATCTCCTTCATCATTTGATTTAGTTCTTTGGCTGTCATTCTCTTGATCATCGTCTTCATCATCATTATCATCATCACTGTCATGCTCCTCATCGACTGAAAGTCCAGGATTCTTCTTCACTCTCTAATATGTATTCGGGTACATCGGGAACCTCTGGTTTGTCACCAGCTCCTTCATTTATACTAGATCCGGTTTGTTTTTGCTCATCAGGAACCTTTGACAGAATGTCAACTCCATCACCTGAGCCACTTGCGTAAGAGATGTGGAATTCTTTCAAGCTTCTCTTAGTTGCCAACTTCATTTGTTCTGCTTCTGATAATGCAACTTCAGATAGCACTGTTAACCCTTTTGACTTTGTTGTAGCAGGCTTATCTCTTTTAGCTAAAGTCTTGATTCTTTTACCTTTGGAAGCTTAAGAAGGCTTTGTCTTTGGAGATGATTCAGAGTCAGTCTTTTTCTTTGTAGCTTTTGACTTGGGAGCCTTTTCACTAGTAGCATAAGCACGGTAAGTCTTGAAAGCTTTGGACTCCAACATGGCTTGATTGGTCAAGTGCTGAGGGAGAATAGCATTGTATTCTTGTGTGTCCTTATGTTTTGAAATGACTCTTATGGTGGTGAACATGAAGTCATCCCTGGCATAATGCCAAAACATCTTGTTTCTCCTTGGAATTGCTTGATCTTTTGCCATGAAGTAGTTGACAATGACTTTGGTGAAACGTGTATAATACATGTCATTGTTTTTTTAGAATTCTTGTTCTCCACTTGAAATACCAAGTCTTCCCATAAACATAGTCAACCTGCTTGTTGTGATACATGCCCCAAAGAATTTGAGCACGTGAGAGGCGAAGACTTTACAGAGCAGTATTCTTTCCACTTAGACACTTGTTGATTATGGCAGCAAATGATCTCCAAGGTTGATGCATGTGGTTGACATTGACATCACATAAAAACTTGATTTCACCAATGTGTCCAAGATCTCTGATAAAAGATAGAATATCCTCTTCAAGTGAAGGTTCTTCAAATTTCCGACCAGGGAGTTTGGGGTAAATTTTGAGCATATCTCTGAAGTTGTCAACAATCATTAATGTTGTGCACTGTTGCCATCCAACTGAAACGAAGGGCACGGGTGATTTCTGGTGACAGTTGACCCAGAATTCTTGCATGTATATCTTAGGAAACTTCAGCAGTGGAGTCTCATAATGCATTCGTAGAATAGAAGTGATGTTTGAGAGCATCTAGCCCCACTTGAATCGTAGGTTCCGTAGATTAGATTTGCGCTCAGTCGAGAGATTGCTTTTCCCTATCGTGATGGCGGTTTTTAAGCGCGACAAGAGCATCTATCCAACTCCTTTTGTTGTTCTTTTTGTCGTGTTCTGGTTTTGCTTAAGATAGGTTCATACAGTTTATGATACTAATCAATGTTAGACAGTGTACTACAGAGAAACTATTTAGTGAGCATGTGAAGTTAATTCAGGATGTGAACGATTTGGCATTAGAACTTCTAGACCTTTTTGCAACTTAATTAAGATTATTCATTTAAAAATGACAACTTAACTAACTTAACTTGTTAGAGTGGGAATAATAACCAATTTTAATTATCTCCCAATTAAGATTTTAAATTGACTGTAAAATGAAAATTTGATCTTAAGGGTTTTGGGTCTTTTAAATACTTGTTGTTTGGTTCTTAAGTAACTTATTTGTTCGGTTCCTTACTAGCTCATTAGTTATTCGGTTCCTATACATTTAGTTGTTCGGTTCTTATATGATAGTTATTCGGTTCCTGCTAACCCTTAGTTGTTT
Source organism: Tanacetum coccineum (assembly GCA_026074375.1). Lineage (NCBI taxonomy): Eukaryota > Viridiplantae > Streptophyta > Magnoliopsida > Asterales > Asteraceae > Tanacetum > Tanacetum coccineum. The sequence continues at coordinate 4,783 of BQNB010178697.1, forward strand.
GGTTCCTACTAATATCCAAGTTGTTCGATCCATTCATGAAGCAAGTTGTTCGGTTCCTATTATCTATGGTTGTTCGGTTCCTTTTAACAACTAGGTTGTTCGGTTCCTTCTAGTAAACTGATACAGGATTACGGTTCCTCTTAAAACAAAGTTGTTCGTATTCACTTCAGTAATGCTGAGTAGTTCGGTTGCCTAATAAACAAAGTTGTCGGTTTCTATGTCCAAGACAGTTGTTCGGTTCCTACTGTTTAAAACAGTTGTTCGGTTCCTACTATCAAGACAGTTGTTCGGTTCCTTCTACAACATAGTTGTTGTTCTTCTACTCTATAGTTGTTGGTTCCAACGTAAGTGGGTTGTTCGGTTCCTACTACCTTATAGTTGTTCGGTTCATTTTTGTCATTTCACAACATAGGTTCTTTGTAGACACTCCTACATCTGTTACTTTAGCATATAATGAGTTAAAACTATTCATGTGAAGATATAAGAGAACAACAATTTAGCCACATAACACATTCAAGTATGATAAAAACGATATCATTTTTAACAACTTTAGCATAATCACACAACGAACTACAAACAATGGTGAGAAATTAATAGTCAAACATATTCAATAAGAGGAAATGCAACTCCCTAACACAAAACCCAAAAATAACATTTCTAATTATTTTGAAAACCTTAATTTTTTAGCAAAACAATCGGGAGTATAAACTAATTCCAACAAGTTAATGATTACAAAAAACTATATTAGACCTATCTTCTACACTCCAAACGCGATCATACCCCACAGTTATGTTTAAAAGATTATACATCTTTGAATTTGATGAACCCTGATTTGGGAATTAGGGTTTTCGAGGTCAATTCTAATAGAAATCTTAATTACTTTGAGTTATGAGTTGGTTAGGAGGAGTAGATCGAGGATTTTAAATATACACTTATGCTTGAAAAACAACTCAAACTGATGCAATGAAGGGTTGGCGATTGTTTCCTAACTACATTTAACGTATATCAAAAATTACTATCTTTTCTTTATAATGTATTTTTATTTTTAATAAACAATGTACTTTTATTTTTTGTAGATCAAAACAAAACTGTGTATTTGTTTTATACACCTTTCTCCTTCTATTTTTTAACCCATTTCAAATATCCAATGTCACACTAAATAAATACTTGCCCACACAACTATATACACCCACCATGTGTGTCAATATATCCCTAATTATATTCAACTCACAATGTGTGTGTGTGTGTGTATATCCACTCTTGTTGTGTACCCCTCAAAATCCCCTCAGTCACAACAAGGCACACAAGGCGTTCACGAGAAAAGTTGAAAATGTCAAGATAAGAAGATCCATTCTATCAATAATAATAGTCTACCAATTATGAGTATGTAGTAGTCCTGTATCAATATGAGCAGAGGATTGTAAGAGTAGCAGTAATAATAATATTCCCCACACTGCGCTACACTATCATTTCTCTGATCATAGCCCACCACACTTGACACTGACTAGCATCGATAAGTTCAGCGCAACTCTCCCCAATATAGAGATGATATATCACATATGTGCTATAGTAACTACCACATCACCATTACTCATCGAGAAATAGACTCAACGTGCCATCAGTGCTTGCTCCTGATCGCCTACTTCATAATTCGTGTATTTATAAATACATGTGTCGTAGTAACGCCACTGAAGTTACGCCTCCTCGAAAATGCTTGTACATACTAAACTGAGCGAAAAATAGGACATAACCTGAGTGGAAGAAGTGGTACGTCCCCCACGTGATATCATAGAGAGAACGTACCGAGCGCTTCTAAATTATAACTCACCATCATCACTCAGATGAAATACCACTGCACGCTACGCTCTCATATCAATAATCATCAAATCAAAGAGTGTTTCCTCCTCATATGTGATCCATCTCTGTATACTACTAAGTTAGCCTACTATACGATCATAAGCATCCCTAGATAAAAATTCGTGTATGCGAGAAAAATCCAAGTGTCGTACTCCTGACAACAATGTTGCGAGCGTCCGAGTAAGTCAGAGTCAACACAATATATATCAAGATGTAAATGTTAGTCGTACTATCAAAATCCCCACATACATCCCACACCCCACAATAAACCCAGAGAGTTCTCTATCAACGCATCTCACTAAGATTATTTTCTGTATCAGGATAAGAACACCTAGAAACACTTGCTCAACTCACCATGTGTTGAAATCGCACAAGTCTCAATAGTTGTTCCCTGTAGGATATGCTTGATCCATATAGAAGTACTATCCACTCTTAGAACCCCTAAGTCTTGTAGGAGAGTTGTACCTTTCCTTTATAAGACTATAATTGTTGATGTGAGTCACCACCAATCATAAAACGTTCATTCGTATTATACTCCATTAGAGTCTATGTTATAGTCAGGAAGTATACTAATGAGTAAAAGCCTCACAGAAGTTTTCGACTAATGAAGTGGTGTCCGCGAATGTAGTACATTGATCCATGTGGCCTGTGTATCACGCTCATGAGATCCATACGAGTACTTCATTTACAGCCTCGTATCATTTATTGATATGAATTTCTAAGGACCGCGTTAATCAATGCGCGCTAGTCTAGAACTGTGTTTTCAGTTGTGGTGTTCCCTCTCAGTGTGTATTGTACTAGATCCGATGTTGTAAGAAGTCATACTCGACTCGCCTGGATAGTGCAAACTTCGCATGTGCATTTAGAGAAACCTACGCTGTGTCTCAGACTCATAGTGTACAAATATTATATAGCAAAATTGTTGGGTGCATGTATATATACTAGAATTGTACACGCGGTAGTGTTGTATTCCTATTATTACGGAGGGTGCCTATCTCAGTCGCTATTATCCTTTGGAATGTATTTTCTCTAAATTATTTTAATTATTTAATGACGCGTGTGTGAGACGAATAGCTTGTTCCATACAGAGGCAGATCATGTCCCTTTATATTTTATATCTGCCTCGTCAGTCTAGTGTCCTGAGGAGGATTTTAGTCTCGTCATATACTTCTACAACTTGATAGGCGGTTTAGATATACGTGAGTGGGATAGATGTGGATCATTTACAGCTCCCGTTGTCAGAGCTTGCGTGAATAGAGTGTATGTTTCGATAAAAATAGATAGACTCATTATAGTCTCGCCGCCCTGAAATGCGTTACACGCTAAAAGACATGACTTAATAGAGGGAATCACTTGAGTGCTCTCTATACGTAGTGTGTGTGCCCTATATAGTAAAAAATGAGTTCATGTGTATGTGTGTCCTGACATTTGTCATGGTGTGTATAGCAAGTATCTTAGAAATGTGTTCTCATATTTATGAGTGGAGAACATTATATGTGCGAGAACGTTGATCGCTATAATAACATGATAAGTGAATCAACCTAGTCAGAGAGTCCCTAGATTCTCAGTGTTGTGCCAAGAAACAAGAGCTCTCAGTGCCATCCACTCTGCATAGCGATAGACAAGTTTTTCTATAATATCTGCTCCATACCTAGTTGAGCGAACCAACTAGTGAATATGTGTATTCATTGTACCGCGCTTTCACTTGTCGGTATTACATTGGACGAGTCACAGAGTTCCTCGCGCTCACCATTGGCTCTAGTGGCTACTATTACTACGATTGTTGATAACATCGTGAGAGTAGTGAGTCGTAGATTTGGTTACGAGGTGGAGCATATCTACGGGACACAGTCTGAGAGCAACGTGTCATACCATGCAGCGTGGAGCTCTGTTCGCACATCCACTATGAGAACACTAGTCCAACAGCGAGTTAGTTAGAGAGAGCTGTCTGCTGCTATAGTACTAGTTTTGGTCTACACTGTTCTGTGGTTCATACTTTTCTACTGTCTATCTCTTGTCTGTTAAATTAGATTAACAACCCAAAAAACTATTCTTCTAGAATTGATGTCTGTGTTTGTGTAAAATCCTAGGTGTTTAGTTTCATAGCCGTGACATATGAACACGACACCAAGATTTAGGAAGATCTGTTGATTATAGAACATCTCGTGTGCAAGTGACAGACTTCCGCTGTCATCTTGTTGTTCTCCGCATAGCTTTCTCAGTTGTGCTCGATTATAAGATGACCATTGTCGCACGTGGAGAACTGGCACGCTGCTCTCTTGTTTAGTGACACAAGCGTAGAGTGATGTTTGGTAGTTGTTCAAGTTAACGGCGAGTTCCGTTTGAAGCATCTAAGATTGTCTGAGCGCAAACCACTAAGACGCTTTAAGATACCTAGATAGAGATAATCAGTATAGCCTCTAATCTCCGGATAGACACTAATCCCTAGCGTCATGAGACGTGAGAATAGAAGATGACGTGTGTTGGTCTCACAGAGATTGAGTCAGGATTGCTCTGTTTCTGATTATCGAAATCGTGATAGTATATGCTGCTCGTGAAAAGAGTGACGATGAGTACGAAAGCGTGTAAGGTCGAAGCTGTACTATAGTGTCACAGTGATTGTGAACGTAGTAGTCGTACCACTGTTTCGCTCGTCGCTTTTTATTGTTCTGTGATTGGTCAATTCTTCAATGAGTGTATCACTAGATCTTGAGTATACGCTAGGATGAGAACGCGACGCTCGCTCAAGGCCAGCGCGTCGGTTTGCGCGAATCAAGAAGCCGTCACGCGGTGTGCTGATGTGTCGGAAGAATGTGAGTGTCGCCTGTGTACATAATGACAGTGTTCGCAAGCTCGCCGTGTGTGATCTTGTGCGTTGTGTCGATTAAGTCTGTTCGAGTTCGATAGAGAGAAATAGCTTGAGTCTTGTTAGCATCTTTTTAACTGTTCTTTTTGGGTTCATTCAGGCAGATTGAGGAGGAGAGTATTAGTTGTGTGTTCAAATAAGAGCTTGGCTCTAATTTTAATTTGCATCAGCCTTGTGGAAAATGGTGCCTAGCGAGTTTACCAGTGATATTTTCAAGTGGAAGTGATCCGGTGGCCGCATAGGTTGGAAGATGGAGCGGATCATGTATAACGCTGTATTGTTAGGTACGCGTGGTGATACTTACAAGTTTTGGGGATCTATGGTATACTCGGGAGTGATGAATCTTTATCGGGTGCGTGTTGAAAGAGAATTTGCGTAGGAGATCGGAAGTATGAGCGGAAATTGGATTTGGAATGTGTGCCGCCAAGTTGTATCTCAGTGAAGAGGCTCTAAGATGCGCAGAGATCCCAGTGCTTCTGAAGACGCTCTATACGTTGGAGCTCACTCCAGTATAAGTCTGTTGGACCAGAAGGTGTGTGTGGTGGTTCGTTTCCATAGCTGGAAGACGAAGAGTTGCGCGCGTACTGTGGAGATGAGAATTCATGTACGCGACGTTGATGTGGTGAGATCGTTCGGCAAACCTATTCTATTAATGATTCTCCTAACGTTTTCGACCCACCTCCACAACCTTCTTTGAATTCTTGTGAGTTTTGCGGGAACGATGCTCGTTATGGTCACTATTGTACACCTCAAGTTCTGGAACCGTGTTACAATCAAGACTTTAATTTCCCGCAATATTTTCATGATTTTCAACAACATTATCTTTGTTGTGAAAATTAAGGGAGTCCTCATGAAATTTTTCAATGTCAACCAATGAATGAAGATTATTATGAGCAAAATTCTTGCTATGATCCTAATTCTTTCGGTTTTGACCAATTTCAACCCTTGCAATATACCATTAATCATCCAATCTTAAATTTGCTCAAATGAGTTTTCAATTCTCCAAATTACTCTTTATGGAGCAAATGACATCCATATGTGATATGGTTGGTCAAATTATGCAAAAGAAGGAAAAAGAAAGGCGAATTGCGGAAGATCAAACGGCTAAAGATCGATATTGGAAGATTCCCATTTTCTATGAAGATGACGAGGACTATACCATTGAAATCACACCCGTTTTATCAACTAAGGAGGCCGTTGACTCTCTAAGTATGGAGGATGGGCATCTTGACACTACTCCAACAACGGAATCCGACGAAGTAATAAAGTCTAGTGTTGAGAACCTTGTCCAAATCCCAAGTGAGTTCAAGGGTATTTCTGAAGATACGTGTGATGTGCTCGTTTGTAAAGATCCTTCCACTTTTGATGCTTTTAGCAATCATTCTGAGATTTTATCCTATTCCAAAGATGATGATACTTCAAGTGATGACGATTCTTATGAGAACATCGAGTTTGTTGAAGCATCACCTCTAAATTTGGAATACGATAGTTTAGAGGAAGTGAATGATGTTGATCAAGAAGAGAAAGAGTTTGATTTAGAAGATATTTTTCGAATCCAAGACGTTATTCTTCGTGAGAAATTGTTGAACATTAGTCGACTTGTTACTAATATCGAATCTTTGACAGATAACCCCACCCCTGATTATGTGTTCAAGTCTCCTTCTCCATTTCCTATTCCCGTCGTGGATAGTGATTCGTTCTTTGAAAAGTCCAATACTTCTTTAGATACCTCTTTACCCAAATTCAAGACTTTTAGCGATCATACCGAAGAGACGAGAAGTGGCAGTACCACTACTCATGCTAATAACTCTCTTCTCGAGTATGATTCGTTTCTTTTTTAGATTGAGCCCGATCAGGGAGGGTTAACTGGCATTGTTATTTCTGATAATTCAAATAACCCTCTTTTGGAACTTCCCATGTTTGAATCATTTCATTTTGATCTGTCATTTCCTCGTCCTCCTCCGGAACCACGAGATGTTGAGACCAATGCACGAGTGATGAACAATTTTGATAATGGAAATGAATGTTTTGACCCAGGGGGAGATGAGATTGATATTGAAGATGACGATTCCTTTACATTTGCCATTCGGACTTTTCTCTCGTTTCTCACTTACCCTGTGGATTCTCCTTTTCTTTGCTCCTTCGGGAATGAAGACACCATTTTTGACCCCGACATTTCCACTTTTGATTTATCTCTACTTAGAGCCAGTGGCCTCTCATCGGGATGGAACTTTCATGTGCTTAAATGTTTATCCAAACATTCATGAAAGCCCGATTGAGATTTTCTCTTCCATTTACTCTTTCCCTAAGGACGAATGAATTTAGGGATCGAGTCAAGCTATGTGACTCGGTTAACAAAAACAAAGCGCTTTGTGGGAGGCACCCTATGCTTATCCATTTTCTATTTTCTTTCTAGCTTCTAATGTGTTGTGAGGAGGCTTGTACTCTTCCGATCTTTGTGTTTGTTGTTTGTACTTGTGATTGTTTGCAGGATTTACCTAAATTTTCTAAAGACTCTCGTGTTCGGTGTTTTGTCCTAGTCCACTCAAGCTTCCTAGCCTTTGCTTGCCATTAGTTTAGGGAAATCCGATATCCTAAAGATTATTATCGTCTAACATTTATCTTCTAGCACATTTAATAAACGGCTTAAGATTTTTGTGATACTTTCTTCATGTTTAGGTTATGCATTTGACCTTTTTGAGTTCTAGTATGGGGTTTTTAAGTTTTAGGCTTGGAAACATTGAGGACAATGTTTGATTTTAGTATGGGGTAGTATATATTCGATATTATCTTACCTACTTTTACCCGTTGTTTTTACGTACCCCGTTTTCCCACCAAAATTTTCAAAAATATGAAAAATTTTAAAATTTTCAAAAATATGAAAAATTTTAAAATTTTCAAAAATAAAATAAGTGTTTTTGTCACAATTTTGACCCGATCGAGCGTGTTGAGCTCTAGCTTGTTTCTTAACTTTTTAGGCTAAGCGTTCGCAAAATTCGCGAAGAATAAAAAATGATAGAGTTAATTATGAGTTGTATGCTAAGCAGGGATTATTTGGAAATCTTAAGAGCTCATGTATGTAATTTGTTGCTTTTTCTCCCATAAGCTCTTAATCGGATTAATATACGTGCTGTTTTTGGAGATTAAACTTAAATCAATAATTTTTATGTAATATATAGCTAAAAATTTTAGTCTTAGTTCAAATTTATACTTGAATTTTTCAAAAAAAAGTCTTCTCTATATAAGATAATAAATATATATTGTTAGATGTTAGAAAAAGACTCGGTCACCCCGTGTATTTTACTGTTTATTATAGCTCGTAGTTTAATAGTTAATAGTA
>BQNB010178698.1:0-12845 GCA_026074375.1 Tanacetum coccineum
CATACTTACTCCATTTGCGTTTACGATTATGGTTTGCGAAGATACCATTTGGTATTTACAAAACGTTGCCCATAGGAGTGGCTTAATATATACCCCTTACCTTTCATCGTCTCTAATAATTATGAAAACTAAAGGCAAATCAGTTAAAAGAAATTGGTTATATGAAATTGACCCTCGATGTCATATGTTGCTTGTAAAAAACAAAATTGTTGCACTTTTGACACGATCCGAGAGAGTTTTTTTGGTAACGGAGAGACTTTTGCTATGAATATTGACAACGACATCTCCGAATTGTTGTTCATTCGACAACGCCTGCATGGGGTGCCCGCAAATTTTCAAACTCATAGTCCACCGAACAATTATCAGCATACACATGCTGGCGCTAATATGAGCTTACACTCTACTGCATTGAATCATGCTTCCACTACAAGTAGCGACTGCCTCAATAGTTCAAGATGTAAGTATTTATGTATTAAACTACTTTAAGCTTTATTTCTGTATGCGTTTAGTAATTTGCTTCTATCGCAACTGTTGGCTCAAATATTCATTTTTAGTGCAGGATACCCCTAGTACAACCCTCCGAGCCTATCCTTTTTCACGGTTCTCGTAATTTTCTAGTTAATCCGGACTATTAATGAAGAACATTGTTAACCCTTGAACCAATTGTTTCCCCATAGTTAATATAATTTATTATACACCCGAGAGAAAGAGAGAATCCAAACACTTATGTGAGGTGCTAGTATATAGTTTTTGTGCTTTTAATTATGAGGTCTAGAAGGTTGTGTCATAAATTGCTTTTAAAGAGTATGTATCAAATTTTACGGAAGAATGGGAAAGAAAAGTTAAGTAAATACCCCTATATGTTTGTCAAATAAGCTCCATGTTATGTTGACACACCTCAATTCGGGTCATTACTTAGATTGTAATTATCGAGTATGTAAAAGTTCAAGTGTAGGGGTTTATCTATAAACCCCCATGATGTATTATATATTTAAGCAATGGCATATCAAAAGTGTATATATACATATATATATATTATATATATATATAATATATTATATATATTCTATTATTACAGTATATATATACGTATATTATATATATATACACGTGCATGTATATATATATATACACCTTACACCTCAACAACCCTTTAACAAACCTCGTAGATAGTATCGATTAATGACTGGGCCTAGCGGTGGAGGTTTGATATTTTACCAAGCCTATGGTAATTTATATGCTATAACAGGTAATGAGTGTTAATTTTACGTTTCCTCATAGTTGTTATAATTTATTATACACCCGAGAGAAAGAGAGAATCCAAACACTTATGTGAGGTGCTAGTATATAGTTTTTGTGCTTTTAATTATGAGGTCTAGAAGGTTGTGTCATAAATTGCTTTTAAAGAGTAGGTTAAATGCCCCCAATATTGCTATTGTCTAGATAGAAAAGCCCATTTTCTTGAGGACAAGCAAATCCCAAGTGTAGGGGTATTTGATGATGTGTCATTTTATATACCATTTCATGGTCATTTAACCCCTTAAATCATGCAAATATGCCCATATTACGTGCTTAATCGTTTGTTTTCATGTTTTTAGCACTTGGATGGCATTTGGAAGAAATACACGCGACTTGGTCTCATTTGGAGAAGAAACGGACTAGACTACGGCTATACACCAAGTATATTGAAGAACCACATATACAGAGCGTGGAGACGGCGTCGCTAGTATAAAGCGACGGCGTCGTGACTTTTATAGTGACAGCGTCAAGGATTTTGTGACGGAGTCAGAATGTAGCCGCGTTAAAGAGGATCTAGAATCATCAACGTGGCGACAACGTCATGGCTTCAAAGTGACGTCATCACGTCGCTTTTCTTATAAATTCAAAACTAATTTTAAGGTTTTAAGTGTGTAACTTTGTATAACTTTTGGGAGACGAACCCTAGTCATTCTAGCAGCTTTTAGGCCGTTCTTAGGGCCTCAAAACCATATTGTAACTGACCTTGATCCATGTTTTAATCAAGTAAGATTGTTTATCTTTAATCATTCAATATGTCAATGTGTTGTTTGAGTGATTTATGTTCTTGCTTTCTTTATAACATGCTAGGCTATACCATCCTTTGTATTTACTTATAATCGTATGAAACTTAGATTGTAGATCCTTTTAATGTTGCTTCTTGTGATGGATGTGCGCGTTAGGCTTTAGAAAACTAGCCATAAGATATTAAATTGGCATAAACGTCTAAGGAAACGTGAGTGTGTAGAAAAGATACCATCCGGTAACAGTCTTGTAGGTAACCCGAAATCACTTCACTTCATACCTAGTACACGAATTAATAAGAGAAAAAAAGGAGGAAGAACTAGAGAGAAGTTTAGAGAGAGAAACAAGAGAGAGAAAGTGAATGGTTGATTACTTGCAAGTGTTTGTGTTACAAATGAGAACCAACACCCTTTTCCTTGGTGGAAAAGGGTTTATATACCTAGAGTCCTAGACCATAAGGCTTACACGCCTATGGGCTTTCTACGGGCCAGGCTCGGGATTACATGGGCTTTAGCCAATAACACGTGACCAATTAGATTACATAAACGAGCCCGATTACCCTTTCTAGCGTATTACAACATATAATTAAGTAAAGACCGAGCTTCCATGATTCGTAGTCGAGTTTCCTTGTTTGACTCAATATTTTGAGGCTAACAATCTCCCCCGAAGTGAGGCTTCCTGCAGATTCTGAGCTTCCATGTTCAAAAACATATTTTGAGGCTAACAATCCCCCCTAATGTGTGGTCTTCGAATTCCGGAGGTGAGATCTTGAATCTTGCTTCTTTGAACTTCTTAAGATTGCTTTGTCGTTGAGTTCTTGTATCTTTGGTCTTTATTATGTTGTAGTCTTGTTCCTTCATGCTATGTGATCTTTGATCTTGAGCTTTTGTCATTGTCTTTCGACTTTGTCTTTTGTTTCGAGATCTTTAAATTTGTTCCTTGTTTGTCTTTGTCGTCTTTGCCATCTTGCGATCTTATGTATTGACCAACATTATCATACTTTGCATCATCTTGAAAGCTTGCTAACATTCTCCCTTGATAGACTTGATATCTTAAAGGAAGATCTTATATATCAGAGTTTACGAAAGTCTTTGTCTTTAATTCTTGAGCTTTCTTGATTCTTGAATCTTGATGCTTATAGTATGTCTTTGTAGTTTGCGCATGAGCATGTGGTAGTGAATTCAACTCTGCTAGAATGAGGCTGCAACACCGTCGTTTATACCTGCATTTTAAAGTTAGTGATAAACAGCAATTATGGACGAATATGGCTTTGTTATTCGTCGAGATTCGGTTGCATTAACCTCTGGTTCCGTAGGACCGTTTTACAATATAAATGTTGTAACTGTGATCAGGTAGGTTCAAAGAATCTCCTTGACAGGGTTTCCAGCTCAAAGCGTAAGATCCTCTAACACAAATGTATTAGATTCACCATGCTTGCTTGTTCTTAATACTGGAACGTCTCAAAGTAGACAACACGGTAAGAGTGAATCAGATAGTTACTATCTTTCTGATTAAGTCGTCAATTCATTTACTAGAGCGAATCGATATCCAGTTGACACAAGCTTGATTCATATATGTGGAAACTAGAAGGGGGGTTGAATAGTTTTTACCGTTTTAAAATTAAAACTTAGATTGTCGACTTATGTGAATTCAAAAGATATACACAAGTGTATATGATAGCGATGCAATAAGTAAATAAACTAACTACGAAATATGAACAAGTAAAGATAAGAAAGATCAAACCAATGACACAATGATTTATAGTGGTTCGGCTACGAAGCTCCTCTTCGCCTTACTCCACTCTCCAAGTACCCAACTTGAGAGTTATCTTCACTATGTCAACAAGCTCCCTTTAGGCGGAGAAAACCGTACACGTCGCTTACACTTTTTCTGGTACCAAGCTAAATACCGAGATCTACTTCGAGATAGAACCAATCTAACACACTATGTATTTTATGGCCTAAATACTAACCTATCATACACATATGATACACACAACACACAACACAAGATATACAAGATGAATGATTATCACAAACGTGATGACACAACTAAAACTAATAACACTTGAAGCTTGACGTCTTCTTGAGTGTTCTTCACTAAAGAGTGGAATGAGTTGATCACTTGTAATGGATTATGTAACAAATATAATGATCAAAGAATATACAAAAGATAAAATATGTGTAAGAAAAATATTTGTCAAGAGTTGTCTAAAATGAAGACTTAAGGTTGGTATTTATAGGCAACCTTTTGAAATTCAAATATGTCCCAGGGGAGTGATTCGTGCGACTCACAGTTCTCCCAAACCCTGGATCCGTCCAGTGTAATTGGTGGATCCGTGGGTGGAGTTGGGACAACATTTGTCATTCTGTGATTAACCCAAAATCTATACAAAATATTGTTTTGTAATTATTAAAACTAGTTTAATAGATTCTTCTAGAAGAAAATATTTCTTATCATGAATAAGGAAAGATTTTTTAGATTTGGGAAGATTTGGAAAGATTATTTCCACTTATGGTTAATCTTATTTTGTCTTACATGATTAATATAACTAGCTTATAATTAATCACGTGTTAACTTAAATCATTTGATTAGAAAAGGTTTATGTAAATGATAATATTTTTCTTTGATCATTAACTATGTATAATAATGTCATATTCATACCTTAAGTGATTAGTCGTCGTCAAGTAAACTTTTGACTAAATAACTTGTTTATGTAAACTTTTAGGGTAAAAGCCATAAATTACCAACGTACTTTCCAAAATTTCCCGACTTGAACCCTTTACTTTTTTATTAACACCGAAACCCACGTACTTTCAAATTTTTAACCGACTTGAACCAAATGTTTGTACCGTTAGTTATTATGACAATGTTAGTCCATTTAGCTAACGATCGCTTTGCATCGTTAGTCCTTTAACAATAATAGTTCTTTATACGATTTTTTACGTTTTCGCTTGTTTTTTTACGTTTTCGTCCGCTTTTTTACGATTTCGACTGGTTTTTTACGTTTTCGTCTGTTTTTTTTGCGTCTTCGCCCGTTTTTTATGTTTTCGTCCGTTTTTTACGATTTCGTCTCGTTTTTTACGTTTTCGTCTGTCTTTTTTGCGTTTTTGCCCTCTTTTTACGTTTTTTACGTTTTCGTCCTCTTTTTTACGTTTTCGTCCATTTTTTTACGATTTCGTATGGTTTTTTACGTTTTCGACAGTTTTTTTGCGTTTTCGCCCGTTTTTTTACGTTTTCACCCGTTTTTACGTTTTCGTCCGGTTTCTTACACTTTCGTACATTTTCGTCCTTTTTTTTACGATTTCGTCTGATTTTTATGTTTTTGTTTGTTCTTTTACGCTTTCGCACGTTTTTTTAAAATCTTCGTTCGTTTTTTAAATCGTACGAAAACATAAAAAAACGCAAAATAATAGACGAAATCGTACGAACACGGCTGAAATCGTACAAAAACGTAAAAAAAAAGATCTACTTCGAGATAGAACCAATCTAACACACTATGTATTTTATGGCCTAAATACTAACCTATCATACACATATGATACACACAACACACAACACAAGATATACAAGATGAATGATTATCACAAACGTGATGACACAACTAAAACTAATAACACTTGAAGCTTGACGTCTTCTTGAGTGTTCTTCACTAAAGAGTGGAATGAGTTGATCACTTGTAATGGATTATGTAACAAGTATAATGATAAAAAAATATACAAAAGATAAAATATGTCTAAGAAAAATATTTGTCAAGAGTTGTTTAAAATGAAGGAATGAGGTTGGTATTTATAGGCAACCTTTTGAAATTCAAATATGTCCCAGGGGAGTGATTCGTGCGACTCACAGTTCTCCCAAACCCTGGATCCGTCCAGTGTAATTGGTGGATCCGTGGGTGGAGTTGGGACAACATTTGTCATTCTGTGATTAACCCAAAATCTATACAAAATATTGTTTTGTAATTATTAAAACTAGTTTAATAGATTCTTCTAGAAGAAAATATTTCTTATCATGAATAAGGAAAGATTTTTTAGATTTGGGAAGATTTGGAAAGATTATTTCCACTTATGGTTAATCTTATTTTGTCTTACATGATTAATATAACTAGCTTATAATTAATCACGTGTTAACTTAAATCATTTGATTAGAAAAGGTTTATGTAAATGATAATATTTTTCTTTGATCATTAACTATGTATAATAATGTCATATTCATACCTTAAGTGATTAGTCGTCGTCAAGTAAACTTTTGACTAAATAACTTGTTTATGTAAACTTTTAGGGTAAAAGCCATAAATTACCAACGTACTTTCCAAAATTTCCCGACTTGAACCCTTTACTTTTTTATTAACACCGAAACCCACGTACTTTCAAATTTTTAACCGACTTGAACCAAATGTTTGTACCGTTAGTTATTATGACAATGTTAGTCCATTTAGCTAACGATCGCTTTGCATCGTTAGTCCTTTAACAATAATAGTTCTTTATACGATTTTTTACGTTTTCGCTTGTTTTTTTACGTTTTCGTCCGCTTTTTTACGATTTCGACTGGTTTTTTACGTTTTCGTCTGTTTTTTTTGCGTTTTCGCCCGTTTTTTATGTTTTCGTCCGTTTTTTACGATTTCGTCTCGTTTTTTACGTTTTCGTCTGTCTTTTTTGCGTTTTTGCCCTCTTTTTACGTTTTTTACGTTTTCGTCCTCTTTTTTACGTTTTCGTCCATTTTTTTACGATTTCGTATGGTTTTTTACGTTTTCGACAGTTTTTTTGCGTTTTCGCCCGTTTTTTTTACGTTTTCACCCGTTTTTACGTTTTCGTCCGGTTTCTTACACTTTCGTACATTTTCGTCCTTTTTTTTACGATTTCGTCTGATTTTTATGTTTTTGTTTGTTCTTTTACGCTTTCGCACGTTTTTTTAAAATCTTCGTTCGTTTTTTAAATCGTACGAAAACATAAAAAAACGCAAAATAATAGACGAAATCGTACGAACACGGCTGAAATCGTACAAAAACGTAAAAAAAAGACGGAAACGTAAAAAAATGGAAGAAAACGTCAAAGATAGAAAGAAAACGTAAAAAACAAACGAAAACGTAAAAAGCAAAAGAAATTTTAAAAAACCAGAAGAAAACTTAAAAAAGCGAACGAAGACGTAAAAACCATACGAAATCGTAAAAAACGGACGAAAACGTAAAAAGGAGGACGAAAACGTAAAAAACAGGCGAAAACGTAAAAAAACGAGCGAAAACGCAAAAAAAATAGGCAAAGACGTAAAAATCCAGACGAAATCATGAAAAAAGGGACAAAAACGTAAAAAAGAGGACGAAAACGTACAAAACGGGCGAAAACGCAAAAAAAAGACGAAAACGTAAAAACCTAGATGAAATCGAAAAAAAACGAACGAAAACGTAAAAAATGGGACGAAAACGTAAAAAAAGGGCGAAAACGCAAAAAAAACAAACGAAAACGTAAAAACGAGTCGAAATCGTAAAAAACGGACGAAAACGTAAAAAATCATATAAAGAAAATCATATAAAGAACTATTATTGTTAAAGGACTAACGATGCAAAGCGGTCGTTAGCTAAATGGACTAACTTTGCCACATAATAACTAACGGTACAAACGTTTGGTTCAAGTCGGTTAAAAATTTAAAAGTACGTGGGTGTCGGTGTTAATAAAAAAGTAAAGGGTTCAAGTCGGGAAATTTTGGAAAGTACATTGGTAATTTATGGCTTTTACCCAAACTTTTACGTAGTATGACATTATATTTGTTATTATCAAAACATGAAGATCATTAAATATAAATATCGTTTTTGCGCGAATATTTGTATTAACAATATAGAATCTCACAAGTCACCTACCGCAGAGCTATTTGAGGTTGACTCTGGAAGGATTTCCATTCGTCACTGTGAATACTAAAGAGCACCACTCTGAATGTTCTAGCAAAATCACAAGGATAATGCGTAGGACTCTTGTTAACAGCTTGTGAACTTAATGGTGTTCAACAAGTGTTTGTCATGGAATGTGTCATAATAAGATTTATTTATTGATCTCTTGGATCTAGACTCGATTAAGGCGTTTTGGTTTTAGTAATCGGAGGCTGGAGCAGACTGCCACCTATTCAATATCAACTAACTCAGAGTGAGAAAGTCAATAGAAGTCGTGTGTATCTCCGTGACAAAGGAGACAAGTATTTGTTGAGAGAAACTTGAATGGCTAAGAAGGGTTGTGCAGTGCATCACTGGGTCTATGATGTCTTGTCTTCAATACCAGAATTCATCTTTGTGAATCTGATAAATTATGTATTGACCCGGTTTCTGCCTAAAGTTGTGTGGAGGGTTGCTTTCTTTTCACCCTTTATCCATACATTTCTTTTTCATTCTTCAACCCCTTCAATGCTTACCAAGACGTCATTACTAACACCTTGTTGTGATTGTTCCAGTGTTAGCTCAATCTTAGTTGGCATTATTCCCGTTCTCATTCATCTCCAATCATACCTAAGGACTTTTATTTCTAACTATGGAGTGTCCTTGGGTAGATTTCTCCGGTTTTGGTTGGATCATAGGACTACTACCTAACCTAACCACCTTATGACTTCAGAATCATCGTGAATTAAGATGTTTTTGGGTATAAGATCATAACCATAAAACCTTTTCCGAAGTGTATAAAGCACTTTGAGTCATTTAGATCACTTATTATTTTCAAGATCACATTTTAATTACATTTCTCTCCTTATTTTAAATACTAATTCATTTAGTCTTTGAAATACCAAGTGATTAAAATTTGTCATGAAAATCCCATAGGGAGAAAACTGTTACAACATGAATTATGCGGAACTGTTCTTCTTGCTCCCCCTAAATTTTACATATGTTTGACACCAAAAAAAATAATACCAAGTTGTAAATTGAATATAAAATTAAGGTTGAGGTAGTGTTGAGCACACAATTTTGTAAGATTATGAATGTCATTGAAGAATTCTTGAAAAATTGTGCGCAAACAGTGGACCATCTTATAACATACAATCTATTGAGTAGTCATTATTATTACTGAGTTGTTACTAATACTTTTGATAATATTTTGAATACATAAGAATTGTCGTGAGATGATGTATCTAAAATCATTAAAACTATGTTTTTTGAAAAACTCCCCCTCAAACATTGACTCATTTTGAAAATGACACCAAATGTAGAAGAATTGTCTTGTAAAACTTTATGAGGGATGGAGTGTTGAACACACAATTTTGAAAGATTTTGAACTGTCATTGAGAAATTCTTGAAAAATTATGTTCAACATTTTGAAAAACATCATGTTAGAAGACTTCTCTTCTAACGCTAAGGATAAGCGCACTGAAACGTACACTCTCCTTTGTCGTTCGGGTCTGAGTTGCAATCTGAGAGTGATTACAAGTCATTAGGAAAAATTAGAAATGACTTGTTTTGAAAGCATTTGAACTCTTGCTCGAACTTCATTTACACGCCCGTGTCGATGTTAATCAACATTTCTAGGTACGTAAATGTTATCGATTCTAAGAGACATGTCGAGAAGATTCTTTTTGGAAATTTTCTGATTTTGTATTTTCTTTTTGAAATTTTATATTTTTGTATTTTTCTTTTTTGAAAAATATTTACAAGTCGATGTTTGAAAAATATATCAAGCAGATTCATTTGCCAGAACCTCTAGTTTTGCTAGAGTCAAACATCTCATACCAATTCGTCTGACAAGATACTGAAACCTATCTTTGGGTAAGGCTTTAGTAAACATATCAGCTATTGATATTCAGTTCTGACAAAATACAATTCAGTTATACCGTTTTCAACATGTTCCTTGATAATATGATATCGAGTATGGATGTGCTTGGTATGGGAGTGTTGCACGGGGTTGCATGAGATTGCTATGGCTGACTGTGAGTCACAATACAACGGTATTTTGTTGTAGTTAAAGCCATAATCCTTAAGTTGTGTCCTCATCCACATTACTTGGGCACAACTTGCAGATAATGCCACGTACTCTGCTTCTGCTGATGACATTGTAGTGCAGTCTTGCTTCTTTGACATCCAGCTGACTAACTTATAACCTAGGAACTGTATTCCTCCAGAAGTGCCTTTGCGAGTATCAAGACATCCGACATGGTCGGCATCTGAAAAAGCTGTTAGTTCAAAGCCAGAATCCTTCAGATACCAGAGTCCCATGTTAATGGTACCCCTCAAGTATTGAAAAACACCTCGCGTCCATATGCCTATATATACAAAACCGTTTTTAGGGTTTTAGAGTGTAACTTTTGGGATAACTTTGTATATTTGCATGATTTAAACGATTAAGCACATAATCTGGACATATTTGCATGATTTAAGGGGGTTAAATGACCCCGAAATAGTGTATAAAATGACACCTGATCAAGACCACACATAGTGCAAGCAGTATGTTATTGTGCACGTTATCAAGCAAGACCAACTGAAAAACACCTCAAAGTGGTTAAACGGATCTTTCAATACTTGAGGGGTACCATTAACATGGGACTCTGGTATCTGAAGGATTCTGGCTTTGAACTAACAGCTTTTTCAGATGCCGACCATGTCGGATGTCTTGATACTCGCAAAGGCACTTCTGGAGGAATACAGTTCCTAGGTTATAAGTTAGTCAGCTGGATGTCAAAGAAGCAAGACTGCACTACAATGTCATCAGCAGAAGCAGAGTACGTGGCATTATCTGCAAGTTGTGCCCAAGTAATGTGGATGAGGACACAACTTAAGGATTATGGCTTTAACTACAACAAAATACCATTGTATTGTGACTCACAGTCAGCCATAGCAATCTCATGCAACCCCGTGCAACACTCCCGTACCAAGCACATCCATACTCGATATCATATTATCAAGGAACATGTTGAAAACGGTATAACTGAATTGTATTTTGTCAGAACTGAATATCAATAGCTGATATGTTTACTAAAGCCTTACCCAAAGATAGGTTTCAGTATCTTGTCAGACGAATTGGTATGAGATGTTTGACTCTAGCAAAACTAGAGGTTCTGGCAAATGAATCTGCTTGATATATTTTTCAAACATCGACTTGTAAATATTTTTCAAAAAAGAAAAATACAAAAATATAAAATTTCAAAAAGAAAATACAAAATCAGAAAATTTCCAAAAAGAATCTTCTCGACATGTCTCTTGGAATCGATAACATTTACGTACCTAGAAATGTTGATTAACATCGACACGGGCGTGTAAATGAAGTTCGACCAAGAGTTCAAATGCTTTCAAAACATGTCATTTCTAATCTTTCTCAATGGCTTATGTGCAAATAGCAGTACATAACCCAAAATTCAAAGAAAGGAAAGTTTATCTTTAATGATAACTTATCCTACCAATGGGAAAATCAACTTTTCTTGGTCTTGAGCTGTTCTTACATGACATTCAAAGTTTTAAGCTCAAGAACAAGGATAGTGTACGCATAAGTGCGCTTACCCTAAAAGTTAGAAGAGAAGTCTTCCAACATATGTTTTTTAAATTGTTGAACACAATTTTTTAAGAATTTCTTACTGACGATTCATAATCTTTCAAAATTGTGTGTTCAACACTCCATCTTTCAAGGGGGAGTTTTTCAAAAAACAATGCTTTAATGCGTTTGGATACATCATCTCACATCCATTCTTATGTATTCAAACCATTAACAAAAGTCTCTTCATAACAACTTAGTAATAATAATGACAACTCAATAGAAAGTTAGTTATAAGATGACCCAATGCTAACCCTTAATTTTATATCCACTTTATAAATTGGTATCATTTTTCTTGGTGTCAAACAAATGTAAAATTGAGGGGGAGCAAGATGAAACAGTTCCAAATAATTCATGCTAACTTTAAAACATTTTCAACCCACAGGATTTTCATGACAAATTTTAATCACAGAGTATTTCAAAATCTAAGTGACTTGGAATTTAAAATAAGGGGAGAAATGTTATTAAAATGTGATCCAATTGACTCAAAGTGCTTGAAAAGGTTTTAATGGTTATGATCTTATACCCAACAACACCTTAATTTCATGACGATTCTGAAGTCATAAGGTGGTTAGGTTAAGAATTAGTCCTATGATCCAACCAGATCCGGAGGGATCTACCCAAGGACAATCCATAGTTAGAAATAGCAGTCCTTAGGTATGAATGAAGATGAATGTGTAAAGGGAAGAATGCCGACTAAAACTGAGTTAACACTGGAACAATCACAACAAGGTGTTAGTTATGACGTCTTGGTAAGCATTGAAGGGGTTGAAGAATTAAAAAGAAATGTATGGATAAAGGGTGAAAACAAAGAAGCCCTCCACACAACTTAGGCAGAAACTGGGTCAATACATAATCTATCAGTTTTCACAAAGATAAATTATAATATTGAAGACAAGACATCATGGACCCAGTGATGTATTGCACAACCCTTCCTAGCCATTCGAGTTTCTCTCAAACGAAACTTGTCTCATTTGTCACGGAGATACACACGACTACTATTGACTTTCTCACTCCGAGTTAGTTAATATTGAATAGGTGGCAGTCTGCTCCAGCTTCCGAGTACTAAAACTAAAATGCACTAATCGAGTCTAGAGCCAAGATATCAACAAATAAATCTCATTAGGACACATTTCATGACAAATACTTGTTGAACGTTATTAAGTTCACAAGCTGTTAACAAGAGTCCTACGCTTTATCCTTATGATTCTGCCAGAACATTCAGAGTGATACTATTTAGTATTCACAGTGATGAATGGAAATCCTGCTTGAGCCAACGTCAAACAAGCTCTCGGTAGA
This sequence comes from Tanacetum coccineum, assembly GCA_026074375.1. Classification (NCBI taxonomy): domain Eukaryota; kingdom Viridiplantae; phylum Streptophyta; class Magnoliopsida; order Asterales; family Asteraceae; genus Tanacetum; species Tanacetum coccineum. The sequence goes on from BQNB010178698.1 coordinate 12,831, forward strand.
TGACTTGCGAGATTC
>BQNB010178699.1:0-12845 GCA_026074375.1 Tanacetum coccineum
GCAATAATGTGTGAGGAAGAGGAAAATATTTAGGTTTGATGAGTTCAGGATTCATAAGAGTGAGATGTTTCAAAAGACGAGTAAGTAGCATTCCATATGGCAAGGGACATTCGAGGGAATTTTTAATGTGGGAGATTCTTTTTGCCAGGAAGTAGGTAAAGTTATATGGCCTACGATTTAAGATACAATAAATCATGTGACATGAAGAAGCTAAGACATATTGGGAATTTATTTCTTCTCCTATGGCATTACATTCTATAATTTCATTCCAAAATCTAAAGTCTCTTCGGAGTTCATTTTTACGGATTCTGAGGGGATCCTTAGTGATTCCATTAATAGTGATATCACTGATAATTTCATTTGGTGTAGGAATGAGGCTTTGATAGGGATATGTTTCTTCAAGAAATCTACTTAAGGACTCAAGAGAGTATCGTTAGAATATGCGCAATCTCCTTGTAGTGGGGTTTGAAGAATATGAGCGAGATATTCGAGATGGATGATAAATTGTTTGTTTAGGCTCCAAAAGCAAAAGCGAATATTTCTTTCCTTGTCTCTTAAGATTTTGGCCGATGAGAAAAGTTCGAGCAAGAATCTAGGATGAGTATCCTCATCAACATTGTATAGACATTGAAGACGGATGTCAGAGAATTTTGATTTAAGGTTAGAGTGTTGAGCGAATCCTGGATGCATTGTTCGACCCTCATGAATGGTTCTATTTTCTAAATAATGCAGGAGGGACAACACCCAGAATCAATTGAAAGGGGAATTTGATCACATATCTCAAGAACCCTTAAAATGATTTTAGTGTTTAATGCTTAAATTAAAATGAAAGAGATGATATAGGAATTAATGACTTACAAGTAACGATTCGTGAGAAGAAAGGGATGAATTTGTCAAAGTAAGTTGTTTTTTTATCTTGATTTTTGAGTAACAGGTTTAGAGATTCAAGAATGAAAGGAAATGGGAGGATGAATTCGGGTCAGAAGAAATGGTTATTTGTTTATCAGGTTGCCGGTTCTGTTAGGCATAGACAACCGACTTTGTCGGACAACGTTGCCGGCAAAAGATGTAAATGTTTTTTTTATTTTTTTATGAGAGGAACAGAGGGAGAATGAAAAGAGATTTAGTAGATAAATTTCTAAGAGCGTGAAGGGAATGCACTGAAAGACAAAAAAAATTATGTTTATTTGAAGAGGCGGATAGGAACTTTTGAAAAGAAAAAAGATTTTGGATGGAACATGAACATATGCAAGATGTGCTAGACACTCATGATGAGAACAAATTAATCATAATCGACACATAATAAACCGAGAAACAATATTACATAGACAATCTTCTTTAACAACTAGTTATGATCTGAAAACCTCTTTTGAAATAGACAATCTTCTTTAAAACACACTAGTTATGATCTGATAAACCTCTTGTGTAGGAAGTTTGGAATTTTAAGAATTTAGGCTATTAATAATACAAGAAAAGAGGTCGCATGAAAGTGCTCGTCTTATAAATGACACATAGCTTATAGCATTATCCAATTTATTCATAGATAAAATTAAGCACTATAGGATACCTAAGTGAGGGTTAATGAAATTTGTCGTACCTTTTGGCAATTCTTTTGGCATTGTGAATTTGCATTGCGGGATCATGGTCAAACCCTTTTTTTTTAATATTGCTTGTATAAATGTATATATGGGACAAGATAAAATTTGGCCCATTTGGAATTTTTGTTTTTTTTTTAAAATTTGACCAGACCCGCAGTTCTGTTACCTAAGCTTCGCCTGTTCTAATTGTAAACCGAACCGGTGGAACCAGTCTGTTGGGCCAGAAGGGGATTTGTCCCTAGAGTGGTAGTTTTATTCCTTGATCATCCTTCATCGAGCTATTGTTGGAAAACAATTAATATATTAGTTCTTGATAAAAAAATATCATAGTTTTTGAAAATTATTTGATCGGGTTTTAATGTTTTAAAAGTACAGTATACTCTAAAGAACTTTGATAATCTGCTTTGATACCAATTTTGGAAACTAGAAATGGAGGGTTGAATAGTTTCCATCTTTTAAAATTTAATCAAAAACATCAGGTTGACTATTTTTAGATCTATTTGTTAGAAGAGATATAACTTATAGTTAGCTAGGTAATTTAATAATAAAGGTATTCAATGTTATTTATAGTGGTTTCGGTACAAGGGTCTCCTTACCTTGACCTACTCCAACTACTAGAGTCTTCTACTCGAGAGTTGAATCCATAGATTCCAAAGCTCCAAAACGGCGAAGTAAAGCCTCACAACGTTGGCTGTACTCATTTAATCTGGTACTAAGCCTAAATAAAGGATTCTTCATAACGGTAGGAATCACCACAACTACCCTTTCTAAAATTCCAAGGTATATGCTCAAGATAGTAGGAACTTGATATCTTTGCACAACTTGCCTCTACTAGGTACCAAGTTGGATTCACATGATCCACAATATTTTACCTACCTTTTTCCTTAATATCTATCACCTCTACTGATATACATTTTGATCAAATATGACGAATGGATGCTTTAAGATCAATGAGTAGATCCTTTTGACTTGAGAAACTTTTCCATAACATAAGCTTGGAGAGTTGATCTCATGAGAAAAACCTGATAAAACTTCTCCTATTAAGAAATCTATCAAAATACTAAAACAAAAGTAAGCATGATTATAGATCAGTTGGTAAGTGATCAAAGAAGAAAGAAACTATCAAAATTGTCAATTAAATAAGTGAGAATAGGCTGGTATTTATAGACACTAATTTTACTGTTCACCGATTATGCCAGTTCTGTTTGACGAACAGAACCGGCCTATAGTAATTAAATCCGAATTTTGATTTACAAGATTTTAAGAGATCATGTGTGATCTTATGAGATCATGTTCAGATTTGGAGAGAAAGATATGTTAACTAAGATGTGACTATGTATGAAGATTTTAATGTACATTTTTATTCTAAATGTGTTTTGACTCTTTGTTCTAAGATGTGACTATGTTTGAAGTTATGAAGGATGGTTTGATGAATAGACGAGTTAGATAAGCTATTCGTTTAGGACTAATGAATTTCATTTCTACTCTTGATGAGTTTATGTTTTGTCATTAACAAAAGAAAGACAGATCGTAAAATATAAATCATTTTCAGTATCGTTTATTTTGTATTAACACATACCAAAGATCCCGTACCCTCAAGCTTTAAAAGTGGATCACTCCCATTTGAATTGTATTGTCAAGGAATCTTAAATCAAGTTAAAGAATAATAATAATAATAATAATAATAATAATAATAATAGTGTTAGTAATAGTTAATAATAATAATAAGCCTACATATATATATATTATATATAGTATATATATATATATAATAAAGTAAATATAAAAGGTAACGATTCAAAATAAGGAAGTTTTCTTAAAGTTTAATTAAATAAAATCTAAGAAGTAACTATAATCGCATATCCAAGATGCACCGACTTAAATTAGATGCATCTCTATAATCTTAGATGCATTATAACGCATCATAATGTGTTTTCTAGCTTTTAATTAGATGCATATACGTGTATTAGATCTATTTCATTTTTTGTCTTGTTTTTTGTTCCTCTGCTTGTGCCAAAATCATGAAAATCAATTTGCACCATCTACGCATCAAATTAACGTTCGAAACTCAAAATGGTGCATCTTACCTGAATAAAAATGCTTCTAATGCAAGTCATGCATCTCCAAATGTTGAGATTTTTAGTCCACTTCTCGCAACTTCTTATTTTAATTCACTCCTACTGGATCCCTACTCTCTCTTCTCTCTATTATATATGTATATATGTATATATGTATATATGTATATATATATATATATATATAACAAAAACTTTGCAGTTTTTAAGCATGTCACGCATTCAGCCGGTGTGTGTGTGCGTACCTTGATTTCTGTATCCAAAAAGAAATATAACAAACTTGTGGATGAGTTTTCGCTGAAAACCCTCGCAAAGATAAAAACTATAGCTCGACCACCGGACACTGAGGGTTTAAAGGCATGTTTAGCCTATGCAAATGCAATCGTGTTGCCTTACGAAAGTTCCTTTTGTATTTATCTGGTTTTTGTAGTTTGTTTATTTTGGCAGATTTACTAAAAAATGTGAGAGCTAGGATTGGTGGTAGTTTTTACACTTGGTGACATATATTTGGATTGATATTATATTATATATAGTAAAATTCACATGCTTGGCGTTCTGTTTCGCGCCATATCTTTTAGAATTCAACCGAGCGCTTATGAGCCCCCAAAAGTCTCGTTTCTCTTATATTTATTTTTCCCGCTTGTCCTACTCTTTTAAGTTATTTTATAATTATGCATATTGCTCAACTTAAGTGTGGGGGGAAAATGAATTGAAAAATTAGACTCATTATTAAAAGTATAAACTTTTATTCGCCCTCTGTAATCTAAAAATCTAATCTTTTTTTTAAATTCTTTTGACACTTAGGTTAATATATTATAATAAAACTTAGTAAATAAATAAAGTTTTTTAAACCAGAGAAAATGTGTCCCCAATTGATAAGCAGAAATCCACACAGATCGATGACATTACTTTCGTCATTTATACCAAACCCCCAAAAATGTAAGTTTAGATCATTAAGGAATCAGGTATCCATCATTGATACCATAAGATAATTTTACCTTTCGCTTTCTCGAATTAAGGTTTGAATGCAATTGCAAATGTCTCATTCATCTTTACGACTGTGTATTTGTAGTTTGTCACCTTTTCCAGAGCATTGGTATCAGTTTAAAAATTGTATGAGTGTGCCGGTGATTTATTGATTCTAGAACTTGTACTTGAAATCATTACGAGGCAACTTAGGATTTAACCAAATTAACCTATCCATTTAACATTATTTATTCTTTTAGCTAATTACACTGATTAGCTAACTACCCAATAAAACCCTTATGATAGCACTCATATTTAGTGCTAGATACCCCTAGTTTAACCCTCTGAGCCATTCTATTCATGTTTCTCATTCATTAAAATAAAAAAAAAAAAATATATATATAACCTTAAGTCTAGGCTTACCCCTTGTCGAAAGTCCCAATGGTTGGTTGCTAGTTGCTCGGTATGATCGTTTGATTTTTGCTTATAGTTTACTCGCGCTTTGCTATAAGTGTTATGCCATTTTAACGAAGATGGAGAAGGCCTGCTTCAGTTTCGTAATTATTTTGTAGTGTATACTTATATTAAGTGTGAGGAAATTGTTAGTTGTGTGAAGGGTTGATTAAAAAAAAGAGAAAAAAAAGAGATGAATAAGAATTGGATTATTGTTGGCACTTACGACGATTGATATATTATGATACGTGTCGAATCTATTGATGAGATGTTCTATTACCTCACGGGTTTTCTTGGACTTGTCGACATGTATTTCAATTATAAAACCAAATCTAATATATATTTTCCATGCCTTATCCACACCCTTATTAACCGTTATCATGTACCTTATAACCCGAATAAAAGTCCTCTTTTGATATTTATGTCTAGTGCTTACGCCCCATCGGATTTGCTTAGTTTCTTGTACAAGCCTATGTTATGAAATGAATCATGTTTGAGAAATTGAGTGTGATTTTCCTTTTACCCTCTATTACATCATATACGAGTATTTGAGTCAATTATACTTTCCTTATTTGTGAGGTGCTTAGTCATGTTATTACAGCTTGAATATCATTGTGTATTAGATAACATCTTGTTTTCGCATATTAAAAGTCCAAAAATATTTTTTCATTATTCTATATTTTGTTTTGTAAAGGCAATATTATTTTTACCTTATTTGGCTTGAGGAAAGCAAACCCTTATAAGTCGTTGGGGGGGGGGTTATTGGTGTTTTGCGACGTTTTGCGCTTATTTTTTAAAAAAAAATTCGATATTTTTCACACTCAAACAAAAAAAATTAAAAAATTAAAATTTTATATTCTTTCAAAAATTTAAAAATATATGTATATTAAAAATATTTACTTGTCTTGTCATGTAGAATTTCTTTTCTTTGATTTGCTTGAGGGCAAGCAAAGTTTAAGTGGGGGTTTTGAAAACGCTATCCTATACATATTTCTATATGTGTATCAGTGCTTTTATATATCTATTTTGGTTAATAATAAGAACTTTCGATACTTAATCGAGTATATTTGCTTTTGTAGGTTCATGATACGTGTCGTCGAAGAAAACTGAAGAATAGATGAAGATTTGAAGCTTAAACATAGAAATAACTCAAGATAAAGATCTCGACAGGTTACTGTATTGTTCATAACTCGGTCATACAAAAACTCCGTTCAGCGTTGATTATGGCGGCCTCGCGAAGAGAATTCAATTAATGTACAACACTTGAAAATGCCAAGTGCTTAAAATTTGGGGGGGGGGGGGCCTAAGGTACGCGTACTTGTAAAAAGTGCGGCGCACTTCCTATCAAAAAGTTTGGAGGAATTAAAGGCATTAATTGAAGACTAGCATTTACACCCGAAGGAGGGTACTATTTTGTTGGCGGTGGTTTTCTGACACTTAGAAATCTATAAAAAGCTCTCCTTGGCTTCACATTCCACACACTTCATACAAATGTACTCCCATTCAATTCCCACTCAATACTGGGATTTTTTGGGGAATAATAAGTCTGACAAACCTTTAATCCAAAGCTCCAATGGTAACACAATTCATCACTACAGGTAGATTCAATGTTAGGGAAGTTCTTAGAATTTTGGATGATCAGTCTTGATGTCATCAACATTCCTAGATTTTGATCCATCCATGGAAGTATAAGTGAAGTGTAATTCCAAACTATAAGCTATTGTGACAGAATTGTTCATAGTTTTCGGGTTTACTTTGAATACAATAAAGTTTTCATTAGGAAAACTTGTGAAATCATCAAACATTTGCTCTTGAAGTTGGTATGATTATTGTTTATCTTTGAAAGTATGATCTTCGTTGGTTTAAGTTAAAATAGATTGAAATTGAAAGAATAAGCCGTGGCTTGGAATTAGGGTTCATATAAGGCTTTTAGGGTTTTCTAGCTTTGTAATTCTCGTACATTGTTGAAGAAAGGATGGTTAATGATAGATAAAGGTTTGTAAACTCATTTTATGGGTTTACAATGACTCTTGGTTGCTTACTTGAGAATGAGATGGTCTGAAAATGAGTAAATGGGTCAAAACTATAATTAGGGTACAATTAGGGTTTTCTGGATTCGTTTCTTGGATAATTGAGGTAGAATGATGAAATGATAATGGAATATGATTGAGGATGTTGTAATTTATGTTATTATAACTTATTTAAGTATTGGTTTAGGTTTACAATGGATAAAAATCAAGAAACGGGTCATGGTTCAGAAACTAGCTCGGTTTTAGGGTTTAGGATTTTGAATTAGGGTTTTAAGAGTAAAAATGTGTATGAAAGTTTATGAATAGAATAATTAGGGTTTACACATTGTATATTGAGTGTAGTAGCTTGTACACAAGTGATGGTGAAGAAATTAGAATGAAAACGGAGGTAAAACGGCTATATTGGATGTCATGCTTAATGACTCGTACATTGTGCTTTGAAAACTTGTACTTGACTTGGAGGGAGTTTATATTTCAAATGAAATGTTATATTACTTGTACATATGCTTTGGTATTGTGTGCATTCACTTTAGATGTTAATTCCTTCCATGAGATTAGGGTTTAGAGCATCTGATAATGGTTTAAAGCCCGTTTTGATATGATGTTGCAAATGGTACCTTATAGGAATAATGTACCTTGTAATAATGATATTATGATATTGATTTGACATGTTATGATGTTTGCTTGTCATATATGAAGACAGGATTGCCATAGATAGGTTGCGTGAGCTCGTCTACTTTAGTTATGCAAGTTACATGACATACTGAGATATTGACAATACAAGTAATGTAATAAAGCGAAAAATTTCCCCGTATAATTATGATAATAGTAAAATAGGTTGATGAAAATTCTTGGGTTGTTATAGTCTCCACCCCTTACAGAAATCTCGTCCCGAGATTTAATTGAAAATTGTAGTGAATAGATGTAAGTACTGGGCATGACTTTAAGTTAGGCTAATCAAGGTTACAAGTTCACGTGTGTGATGCATTTATAATTATGTTACGTACCATAATTATAATTACCTCCTTTCACACGTCTACTTATTTTCCAAGACCACTGATTCGATGATAATATATATATAATATATATAAGCAAACACTCAACCAATCGCCTTTGACCAAGGCAAGAAGTCAAAATTCACTAAATAAAATATATATGTAACCGGAAGTATGAGTTCCCGGGTCGTTATGTCCCAACGAGGCTTGAATGGAAAATCGAATGACGAATTGATGATCGGTGTTTGAATATGACAAGGATATGATGGGTTTTCTATTTCTACCAATTAAATATGCAAAAACGATTAAATAAAACCTAAAAACGAAAGCTATATAACTTAAAACCTAAAGCTGGCACGAAAAACGAGGGCTAAAAACCTAAATTTTGCAAATTAAACCCTAGAACAAATTTAAAAGCTAAAATAGATTCTAAATGACAAATAACAAAGTTTAAAAAAAACTAGACTGAAAACGGAGGTCGTTTTACCCAAAAACGAGTCAAGACAAGAACGGGGTCAAAACCCGTTCTTTAAAAATAAAATTTTTGAAAAATTAACCTTACAGAAACTTTTATATTTTTCCTACAAAGTATATTAAAAAAGAAAATTTTTAAAAAAAAGTTTATATTTTTCTGATTAATATTTTATTTTTTATGATTTTTTAAAGTTTAAAAAGAAAATAAATTATAAAAAATACTAAAAGTTTATAAAAAATTCTGAAAAATTTATACAAAATAGTTTCAACTATTTAAAACCTAGGAAAAATAAGAAAGCTGAAAAAGCAAATCAAATAAGCAGTTAAAATAAGCTAAAAGGGCTGAAAGGCTAAACTGCTAACAAAGGCATAAAAGGAAATTGTTTGCAATAGATTTCAGAAAAGTCCCAAGGGCGCTGTGTGTAGCAGAGGTTGTGTTAAGGTGCAGGCTATAGAAGGGGGAGGTCATGGGTTCGAATCCCATGCCTCACCCTTTTTCAAAAACATTTTTTTAAAACTTTTTTACACAAACATAAAGAACACATAAAAATAAGACTTTTTTACAACTACAACTTTTTCTGAATCCTACAAATAAGCAGAGAAAATAAGCAAAGACTTGGGGCAGTTTCTACTTTCTACACTAAAACTACAAGAAGCTAACTGCCATACACTAAAAGGGTAAATAAGCTAGGAAAAGTGAATAATAAGCACAAACAGCTAGTTAACTAAACCTAATAAGCTACAATGAACACAAATAAGCTAAAAACAATAAGCAGATAAGCCACAAACAGCAAATAGGCTATTGGCCTAAACTGCATGCAAGCAGCCTTAAGGGACACTATTTGGGGCTTAAGAACAAGCACTAAAAGTGGGTCCTAAGGGCTCAAGGCTTATGGGGCTTATAGAACAGCTTATAGGCTTTCTAGAAATGCAAAGGAAAAAGAATTTGGAAAACAAATCAGCCAAGAAAAAGGGCCATTAAATCTGCTGTTTGCACCAGGGGAAATACTTTTTGGTTTCAACAAGGGCACAACAGGCTTAAAATTAAGCTGGAAAAAAAAGGCTTTGAAACCTATGATAAGCTAGAACAGATAAATACAGGCACCTAATGAGCTAAAATACTAAAAATCAAAACTCAAAACTAATGGAAGCTTATGTGTAAAGGCTGCTGAACTTAGGACTATAAAAACTTTAGAAACTAGGACATATTTTATACTCAAAATGCAAAGACCAATAGACACTTAAGCCTTTTATTCCTGCTGCATCTTTAGTGATAAACAACTATGAAAACAACACATAATCAAAAGTGAGTCAAATAAGTTGGACTGAAAAACCTACTTACCACAGATTCAACCCATGGTTCTACAAACTTAAGTTTTGATATTTAACCATTAAAAACCTGAAATTTCTGACCAATAAACTTAATTTAAACTAGCTAAAACTAACTCAGAAACTAGAAAGCATTTTCAACTTGGTTTGACCCGTTTTGACCCTTAACCCAAACACCCCTTAAACATCATTTTTTGTATTTTTGAACTATAACACAGTAAGGTGTGAGGCAAATAAGAACTAGTGATCATAAAAAGGACACATTAAGCATTTATAAACACTAAATAAGCACAGAAAAGCAAGCACAATAATCCAACAGTTTTAAAAGCATAAAACACAGATTTTTGATAAAACTTAAATTTTCATTAAAAAGCAAAGGTTTACAAGACTGAGAAGTAAAATGACAGAAATTAAATTGCATAAAAATTAAAAAAACATTCAAATTAAAACTAAAGCTACTCCTAGATGATCTCCTTTTTTTCTTTGTCTTCTTTCTTTTATAGCTGCCAAGGTCTTCATTGCTTTTGAGCTTGTGTGTTTGTTTTGTGAGATGAATCCATACTCAATCCTAGCCCTTGAAATGCCTTGGTACCCAAACCTTTGATCCTGGCCCTTGATGTGTTGTGGTGCCCACGGATTGCCAAGGTGGCAATGGTTTCATGTGATGGGGGAAAGTAGTGGAGGTGGGGGGAAAGGATTATCCAGGGTGTAGTTATGGTTGCAGGGTAAAAGAAAGGAAGAAAACCCGTGACCTTTAATGGGGTTTTGAGCTAGGGCGGGAAAATTGGGTTTTAATCGTTTAGGGGATGCAGGGGATGTGTTTGGTGGATTGGCACAAATGAACCCTCAACTTGTGTAAGAGTTTAACATGAAAGGTCCTTGTGGTGATATAACATTTAAGAAGTGGCAGGATTGGTCCCTCAGGGTTAATTGTGGTTTTGCATTTTTCATCCTTTTGGTAATACAAGGTTGAGGGTTTGGCAGAAATGCCCCCTCAACCTTATATCTCTAATTGCAATTTTAGTCCTTTTTGTAATACAAGTATGAGGGGTTGGCAGGAATGCCCCCTCTACTTGTATTTTAACTAAATTACAAATTCAGCCCTTGTCTTTGTTTCCTTTGTATTATAACTTTGGGAATTGGCAATTACAGTCCCTCAAGTTATATTTTCTGCTTCAGCTCCTCGGAGTTGACTCTGACTTTGACTGTTTGACTTGATTGACTATTGGCTTCGATTTGGCTTTGTCTTCACACACTTTTCCATTCCGTGCTTAGTTTTGTCGTTTTTGGCTTTGTTTTTCGTCCTTTTGTGAATATCCGTTTCCTGCACAACACAAATGCAAAACAAACATATATTTGGCAATTTCTGTCTGTTTTCGGTCTTTTAAGTCCGTTTTTAATGAAAAAAGGTATGTGTAATTTAGCACATACCAGACGTATAAGTATAACGTATTTAATATCAATACAACATCGTACGTTATAGAGTTACATCACCACCTATTAGTTTTTGTTTAATTTAAAAAGTCGAAACAATATTTAAATAGTACTTGTTAAATAAATGTCTACGTATATGTGTCCATAAAAATATTACTTTTGTCCAATAATTGATTATTTGTTAATAATACATGATTTAATATTTTTATTGTTTATATAATAATATTATAATTATATAAATGGTTTAATTGTTTTGTAAAATAACATGTATAAAGTTGAAAACGTATATAAATGTTACTATAATATTTCTTAAGGTTTTTATAGTCAAAACAGACCAAAAAACACTCATAAACCATATTTTTAATTGTTTACAGCCTTGTTACATTTTTATAAAATGTAGAAAAGTGTTTATAAAAGTTAATTAGTTTTTGTAATTTCTATTTATCCGAAATCTTTAAAAACTCATAACTCATTTATTCTAACTCCGTTTTGCTTGTTCTTTATATGTATGAAATCGTGACAAGATAAAATAGTCAAATAAAATACTCACTGCTTTTATAAAACTCTGAGTCAAAATAGTAAATTCAAAATGAGTTTATAAAACTATTTTTATAACTTTAAATCTTACAAAAATCGTATCTCCTTCGTTATAGCTTCGTTTTTCGAGTTCTTGATAAGTGTAAAATACACATATACGTTTATACCTAAAATAACCCAATTAAACCCAAAACACACTAAAAATAGCAAAAGTATACTTGTTTTTGTGTTTTGTGTGTGCAGGTACGGATAAGACAAAAAATCACAAGAAAACAGTCAAAAACGGGCAAACACAAACACGAGAAACGGAAGAGCACAAAAGAAGCCAGAGATGCAAAGCCAAAGCCAGGAAAAGTCAAAAAGTCAAAGATGTGGTCAACTATCAGTCAACTCCAGTCAACTATGGGTCAACAAAGTCAACTCACTAGAAGACAAAACCCCAAAATGTTTCAAATCAACCCTCCAAGTTTCAAAAGTTACAAAAATGGTCCTTTAAACCTTAAATGGGCCTTAAACCCTTAAATACCCTACCCGGATACAAGGCCCATTACAAAAGCCCAAAACCCTTAGCCCATTTCCTTTTCATAAATCACAGTGTTAGGAATACAAAATTCCTAGAAAGGTCTCGGTCACTTCATAGATATCGGTAGATAGCTCGTCAAGTAATATTTGGAAACTTACATAGGTAACTAGTCCAAGGTCCATGGAAAGCCCATGTAACCAAGGCCCATGTCCACCTGCTCACAAATCAAGTAAGGTATGAGCATGTCGGTCCAACAATCGCAAGTTCACAAGATGGCAAAGTTAACAAGATGGCGAAACAAGATTATGCTTGGTTGATGATCTCAAGGTGTTCAAGATCCAATTTTCACATTCAAGTCAAGATAAAGGAACAAGCTCAAGCCTAAAGTCAAATCATCACTACATCAACTCACAAGTTAATGATTGAAGTTA
>BQNB010178701.1:0-12844 GCA_026074375.1 Tanacetum coccineum
TTTCTAAACCTCTAAAATGACAAAAGAAAATTTTCTAAAAAACGATTTTTATTTTTTTGACTTTTTTATAATTTTTTATGAATTAAAAACCTATTTAATCAATTTAAAATTCTAGAAAATAACAAATTAACACCTAAAAATTCCAAAAAATGATTTTCTACTTTAGAAAAGTCTAAAATATGATAAAAACTTAGAAAAACATTTTCACTACTTTTTATATTTAAAAACTATTTCCTAAAATTAATTTTAAAAAGCTAAAAATAAAATTTAAAATCTAAAAGTGATAACAATGATCTTAAAGTTTGTAAACCTCAAAATAACTATTCTAAATCTAAAAACTATTTTTTTTGTATTTTTTTTAATTATTTTAACTATTTTTGAAAGATTTTCTAAATTTTTAAACTTCGAAAAATAAATAAAAATAACAAATAAAGGATGAAAAATCTAAAAAAAATACGAGAAAGTCCTAAAAGTTGTAAAGATCCTAGGAAAAATAAGCTGGTTAAGCCAGCTTATCAAATAAGCTCTAAAAAGCTCGGAATAAGCTACGAAGTATAAATGAAAAAGGGGCTCAAAAAGTTGATAAAAGATTAATGTTTGCAAACTTAGACAGAAAAGACCCAAGGGCAGGAGTGGTAGTGTGTGTTGGTGTTAAATGCGTTGGTTGAGTTTGTAGAGGTCCAGGGTTCGAGCCTTGTGCTCACCTTGGACTTCCAAACTCCCAATGCGTTTTTCTTTTTGCAAATTTTTACCAGCTTATAAATAAGCTGTAAATGGACAACTTTAATGAAAACAAAAATTTTTAGAACTAAAAAATAAGCACGAAATAAGCAAGTTAAAAAGACAGAAATGCTTTTTTTTTACACTAAGTGCTAAAATGTTAAACTGTTGGGCTTTTTTTTTTTATCACAAATAAGCAAAGGGAAACTCAAAATAAGCTAAAACAGATAACTAACTATACCTAATAAGCACTCAAGGACAAAAATAAGCTAACAGAATAAGCTTAAACTAAGCTAAATGACAGAAGTGCTAAAAAGGACTTTTATACTTAGAATTTTAAGCTAAAAATCCTAATAAGCTCAAATAAGTTCTAATTCAAACTAAATAAGCCAAAAACACTTAAAACTAACCTAATAAGCATGAATGAACCTAACTTAAGCAAATACAATGAGCCAATAAGCTCAGATAAGCAATTTTAGCTTTTGGCCAAAATTGCTTAGCCAAACAGCCTAAAGGGGCACCTTTGGGCTTATTTTTAAGCACTCAAGTGGATCCTTATGGGTATGAGGCCTATACCTCTTAAAAGGTTGAACAATAAGCTACACTTATCAGCAAATAGAAAACATTTTGAAACACAAATAAGCCATAAAAAGCAAATGAAAAAGCTGTTTTTCACTTAAAAACACACTTAACCAAATCTTTGACAGAAACTTGACACAAACTTAAACACAAATTGCAGGCCTATGACTTGGATTTCTAACTGATTTTAGGACTCAAACAAACACAAAAACATCACAAACTCACAAGATTCAAATGCCTAATTAAATAAGCTGGCTAAATGAAGTTTGACTTCACAGATTCAGATAACAGTTTTAACAAGGTATGATTTTGAGATTAATAGCTTAAAAACTTAAACAAACTGGATTTTAAGACTAATCTAAGCTAAACTAAATTGACTCAAGTGTCAAAATGCAGTTTTGACCCATTTTCACCCATGAAAACAGTTAAACCAAACACCCCTTTAAAAGTTAAAATGCCTTTTCTAACTTGAAAACTTAAAATTTAGAAACAAAACCTTAAAGACCAGATGTCTAACAAGAATAATAAGCAATATTAAGCATATTTAAACAACTAATAAGCACTCAAATAAGCTAAAACAGATTATGCTATTTTAAAAAGCTAAAATAGACAGATTCTAAGAAAACTTAAATTAATGATTTCTAAACTACAAGTCAAGCATAATAAGCATTAAACAACATAAACAAGCTAGAATAAGCAGAAATAAGCAAGAGATAAGCACAATAAGCAGTTGAATAGTAAAATAAGCTAAAACTTGGAAAAATGAAACTTATAAGGGCCCTTGTTTAAACAGGGCAAATTAAGCTTTTAAAAGCTAATCTACAAGCTCTAGCTTGTCAAAAGACAAGCTAGTAGTGTCCATAAGCTCTTCTATTTTTGGCTTATCATCCAAATAAGCTATGGTATTTGAGAGTGTGGATTTTTTTTGTTTTTCTTAATTACTAAA
This sequence comes from Tanacetum coccineum, assembly GCA_026074375.1. Classification (NCBI taxonomy): domain Eukaryota; kingdom Viridiplantae; phylum Streptophyta; class Magnoliopsida; order Asterales; family Asteraceae; genus Tanacetum; species Tanacetum coccineum. The sequence goes on from BQNB010178701.1 coordinate 2,246, forward strand.
TAGTTTGAGTTACTTACTGAAAACAGGTTAGATAAAGGCTTAATAAAGAGCTTAATAAGAGCTTATGAAAGACTTTTAACAACTTTTTAACACAAATTTAAGAACAACAAATTTTAAGCTAAAACTGAAATTTCATTAATTCTAAAAAGAAAGTTACAATATTTAAAAATTACACTACTTAAGCTGGAAAACTACTAACTAGGTTAAAACTACTTCGTAACTGCCCAAAGGCTTACAAATGACCTATATTTATACACAAGCAAAGAAGGTTCTAGGTCTTGTGTTTCTTCTGTGAGGAGAACTGAAGATGTGCTTGTTGTGTGAGTGAGCCCCAAAATCAATCATAGCCGTCCAAAATGAGTAGTCCCCAAGTCTCTTGATCTTAGCCCTTCATTTTTGTCTTTATTCTTTGCCTAATGAGCTTGCAAGGGATTGCCAAGGTGTCATTTGTTGGTTTGTATGGTGGGTTAAGGTGTTGGTCGACAAAGTGGAGAAGAAAGGGGAATAGTGTTTTGTCTGGTGTGAGGAAAGGATACACACTCTTTGTGTGTGGGAGATAAACAATGTTCGCGCCCCCTTTTAAAGTTTTAGAAAATGGCAAGTTTGGCCCCCCATTTTGTATGGTTGTATTGCATCCATCGTCCTTGAGGTGTGCATCTTTGACCCTTGAAGTTATATTGATGTTTGCACCGTTAGTCCTTTTAAGGACTAACAGAGTTAAGTTTAAGTGTTAACGGTTAACAGGTTTGTTATAAGGGAGTTTGGGCCTAGGACTTAGGCCGGGTAATAATAAAAAAGGTGTTGGGCCTTTTTCTTGTATAAGTCTTCATGTAATGTATAAATGGGCTGACTCTGTCCATTAGATGGGTATGGGTTGGCGCATTTAACATTTCTTCGATATCGGCTCCGCCTTTAACTTTGACTTTGTCGGGGTTGACTTTGAATTTTTTGACTTTTGACTTTGATTTGACTTTTCTTTCACGCTCTTTCCGTTCTCGTGCTCGGTTTTATTGTTTTGGCTTTGATTTTGTCCTTTTCTTGGATATCCGTTTCCTACACAATACAAATGCAAAACATACAAATACAATGTCCCATCCAAAATCAATCATGCGGTCTAAAGAGTTACTCCCTACTAAGTCTCTTGATCTTAGCCCTTCATTTTTGTCTTTATTCTTTGCCGAATGAGCTTGCAAGGGATTGCCAAGGTGTCATTTGTTGGTTTGTGTGGTGGGATAAGGTGTTGGTCGACAAAGTGGAGAAGAAAGGGGAATAGTGTTTTGTCTGGTGTGAGTAAAGGACACACACTCTTTGTGTGTGGGAGATAAACAGTGTTCGCGCCCCTTTTGAAGTTTTAGAAAATGGCAAGTTTGGCCCCCCATTTTGTATGGTTATTTTGCACTCATCGTCCTTGAGGTTTCTGGTGTGCTCTTTTGACCCTTTGAAGTTAAATTGATGTTTGAACGTTAGTCTTTTAAGGACTAAAGAGTTAAGTTTAAGGGTTATTGGATAATAGGTTTGTTATATGGGAGTTTGGGCCTAGGACTTGGGCCGGGTAATAATAAAAAAGGTGTTGGGCCTTTTTCTTGTACAAGTCTTCATGTAATGTATAAATGGGCTGACCCGGCCCATTAGATGGGTATGGGTTGGCCCATTTAACATTTCTTCGATATCGGCTCCGCCTTTAACTTTGACTTTGTCGGGCGTTTTGTTGTTTGGACTTTAGTTGACTTTGACCTTTTTTGGATATTGGCTTTGATTTTGACTTTTTTTCTTTCTCGGCTCTTTCCAATTCTCGTCTCGGTTTTATCGTTTTGCTTTTGATTTGTCCTTTCTCTTGGATATCCGTTTTCCCTGCACAATACAAATGCAAAACATACAAATACAATGTATTTTTGGTACGTTTTTGGTCATTTAAGTCTGGTTTTAATGGAAAATGGTATGTGTTATTAAGCACATACCAATCGGTAAGATAGTAACTAACCGATTCACTCTGATCGTGCTGTCTTCTTTGAAACGTTCCGATTAAGAGAACAGGTAAGTTAGGTGATTCTGATGTTTATACATTGGAAGATCCGACACTATTTATTACTGGAATCTGTTAAGGATGAATTTTTCTTAAGATTGAAACTACATGTCACAGGTCAGTCCATCACAGGATTTTGGTGGTTAATCAACACAACTCGATACCGAAGGAGAAAAGCCATATTCGTCCATAAGTTTTATTGCTAACTGTTTTATTACAGGTTCAAGTAAAGATAGAGATGGAGATACCTCGTTCCTGTGGAGTCTATTTCATAACCGCATGCTCATACTCGACCGATACATCTAAAGAACTCATGAAAGCTCAAGTGTATGTTTCAAAGCTTCCGCACTTGATATCCCAAAGTCCTCTCGAAGTGATCAAAGTATTAAAGTTATAAGGGAACTTCTAAGAACGACGAATAATCAAGCATTCACCATCAAGAAAAGTATGAGCATGCCAGTCCAGTTGTCACGAGTATAAGACGGCGAAAGACCACAAGTTGATGATGAGAGATTAGATCTGGCTAATGATCTCAAAGAAGCTCAAGATCACATATCACGTACAAATACAAGCCACAAGACAAAGACCACTACATCAATGTACAAGATATCACATAAAGAATCAAAGACTACGAGCTGAATACAAGATCAATCAAAAGATTGTTGAGCTTAAGTTAGTATTTTCTAGGGTGACCTCCCTTAGGGGGAGATTGTTAGATATTAGAAAAAGACTCAGCCACCCCGTGTATTTTACCTTTTATTGTAGCTCGTAGTTAATTGTTTAATGTATAACAATCGGTAATGGGCCGGGTATTAAACCCAACGTGTAAGCCCTATACCATGGCCTTTAGGCCGATTTGTAACTCACTATATAATCCTCTTCCATGCATGGAAGATGTGGTTAGTAATTTCATAATTCAAGGTCTTATTTTTTCTAACTAGAAAGATTTTCTCGCTAACTTTCTCTCTCTAGACTTCACTAAATCACAGGCTCTTCAATTTGTGTTATGATTTCCCAATTATCTACAAAGCGAAGTCGTCTAGGATAAATCTCGGGGATTGGTTAGATGATACTTGTGACTAGATCACCATCTGGTGGATTTTAAGTTAAGTGTTTAATTTATTAAATACTTACACATTCCATTACGAGGGTGACGGGTAGTAAAATATGAAAAGACAACTAGGGAGTAGTGCATGATTAGGTAAACATGTTAGTTTAATCATACGAGTTTTTCCCTACTTTTACTTTTCTTGCATAATTAGGAGTAGTTTAGTTTAGTAGTTTAATCAAACCCCCATTCAAACCCTAGATTTATTTTTTTTCTAAAAAATTATAAAAAACACAAAAATAATCTTCCTTCAACCCTTAGACCTTAGTAAACACACAATTCGAGCTGTTGGTAATCAAAAGCACAAAAATAAAAAAAATCGAAAATGAATGAGTAACTTTATTCAAATTGCCAAATAATTAAAAAATCAAATTAAAAGGTACCAAACCCTAATTCCAAAAGGTACAAAGAAAACTAATGACATTGGCCTCTATTTATAGGCAACCAATGACCCAAAAACTACCAAATTCTAAACCAACACAAATTGGGAAACAAATAAAAAACTAATATCTATCCAAAACCAAATTTACCAAACGCCCCTTAGAGTTTAATTCACTTTTCTAACAATCTCCACCGTGACTTCAACTCCGCTCGAAACTTCAAACCAAACGAATCTTCGTCTTCAAATTTAAATTTCCAAACGCTAGAGATGCTAGCCAAATTCGAAACTAACGATCAATTCCCAAAACAAATCGAAACAAACAATCGCATCTCAAAGCAAACGTCATGATTTCAAAATGAACAATCAAACGTTAACCGACAAATCAAACTCAGTCAACCAAACAAACAAATCGGCCAAACGATCTTCTCCAAAGACAATCAAATTCGTGTGACGAACTTCAAAACCCCGACAAACGAAGCATCAATTTTCTCTCAAACTAACAAAATTTCCAACGATTCTAGAACAAATTTCAACCGCCCGACGATATTACCAAGTCTTCAACACAAATCGATCTTCAAAAATTCAAATACCAAATTCACATATCTAATGACCACTTTATTTGATAAGTATTAGGCTCCAACTCCAAACTTCTTATCCGTATATCAAATAAATTCAAGATAGTTAATAACTTGACGGGAACTGGGCTCTAATAATTTCAAATGCCCTCAAATTGATACGGATATTATTCTAATGACCTACTTATGTAATAATAATTACGAGTTCAAATTTCCAATTTAATTACCAATCAAACGAACCAAATGAACAAATCAATGATAGATCAATAGTAAACTAAAACAAATTCAAATACTCTAGTACTATTTTAACAATATATCACTAAAACGATAGAAGTCACGATTCCAAAAATTCAAACCACTGACCCACCATCAAAACAGAAGTAAGTATATCACAACCAATTCCAAAAAACCCACGTGACCACATGACACATTGGATTTCAAAATCCACAAGTAACAATCGATCGATACGAACAAACCACATCGGCACAAACAACGTTGAACTTTTTTTTCTTATTTTTTTCATGGTTTAGACGAACTTGGCTCTGATCACTACTTGTTGGTAATCAAATGCACAAAAATAAACAAATTCGAACAAAAATAAACAAAATTCGACAAACGAAGCAGAAGCTTTATTCAAATTGTTAAAAAATCAAATTTAAAGGTACCAAACCCTAATTCCAAAAGGTACAAAGAAAACTAATAACATTGACCTCTATTTATAGGCAACCAATGACTCAAAAACTACCAAATTCTAAACCAACACAAATTGGGAAACAAATCAAAAACTAATATCTATCCAAAACTAAATTTACCAAACTCCCTTAGAGTTTAAGTCATTTTTCTAACACGAGCCTACCCAAACTATTCCCCTAGAAACGATAATAACCCATCGAGTCTTGCCTATACTACACTACAACAGTTAGGTACACTGCCTAGGAGGGTTGCAAAATTCATGCGTTGCAACCTACCGCATCATGGTCTCATTGCATGGAATTTTTACTATCATCATCATTGATTGTAATAAAACGTAACTTCTGCTTCCACTATGACTTTGAGTATTTGACTTTGTGTAAAACTTTATCATTTTAATTAAATCAGCGATGTATTATTTTTTTCTAAAATGACTCATATAAAGGTCGTTCTCTTTATATCTTGTGTTCTTGTATTGTGAAGTCACCACCCTCGATTACCCTTCCGCTGTGATATTTTGAGGTGTGACAGATTAGTATCAAAGCCAGTTATAAAGAACTAGGTTACATCTTTAGGCCTAGACTATAACCATTACGAGAGCTTATAATTTTTATAAACATTCCGTGCTTATAATCATTTTAATTAATCATAAACATTCTACGCACATAATCACTACATGATTGCATTGCCTTATACATGCATTACTTACTTTATATATAAAAATTGTTTTATATAAATACTAAACTTGTCACAGCAAATGTCGATCTCACTGGTTTTCTTACTATCCGAATCCGAAGATGAGTTTAAACACTCGTCCTATACTTTTGAAAAACATACGTCGCCAAGTAATCCATCGCCTAGAAACATGTCAATCAATAAGAACACGACTTTAACCTACCGCCTCGTAACGTACCGTATTGGAACACAACTTTATAATGTCTCATTCTTTTTTACTTTTTGTGATTTTTGTAACACCCCAAAATAGGTCGCAGCGGAATAAGGGTCCAGGAGTGTTACTTCATAATATAACATCACAAGATATGAGAGAACGACCTTTATATGAGTTGTTTAAAATGATTCATTGGATTTAATTAAAATGTTGTTACAAAACCTCCATGCTTAAATTGTTCATCCATATGAAAATGTAAAGATTTTGATACATAACAAATATCCCAAAATGTAATGCATTAAATCTCTATTGCAATAAGACTCCAAAATGATGCATCCAATGTATCCAAGTTCTTGTACTTATTGACCTGAGAAAAACATGCTTAGAAACGTCAACATAAAGTTGGTGAATTCACAGGTTTATGTATGTATATAAAGTAGGACCGCAAGATTCAAAATGTATGACAATGTAACACATACAATTTCACAAAAATATAATTACGATTCCCTAAGCTCATGACACTAAAGCTGCAACATGTATGTCTGCAAATTAATGCCAATAATGTGCCTGTGTAGATGTTCAACCCGCAACATCCCAAATCCGACATGGTATACGTTCGTTGGTTCAATCCGTCGAACCTAGTGAGCCCTACTCACCCGAACGGGGATGTCAATCCCAAATAGATCTATTCATAACATTCGCGCTTACACTAAGTAATTAGCAGTTCATGATTCATGGGCATAGTGGGTTATCGCTACTTAGGTAAACTCGTAATTTGTTTAAAAGTGTACTTGCGTCCAAATGTAAAACAATGCATGTTTCTCACCCCAAAAGTTGTAAATCATTGTAATTATATAAAATGGGGCTATGAACTCACCTCAAGTGATATGTATTGATTATAGAAAATCAAATAAGTGAAACGTCACACGTGGTTCGAATGCAACCTAATTATTTTATAGGTCGTATGAGTATAGTGTACTTGAAATAAATACAACAATATAAATTATAGAGTTATATCACCACCTAATAGTTTTTGTTTAATTTATAAATGTCGAAACAATATTTAAGTTACGCTTGATATTTAATGTCCAAGTATATGTGTCTGTAAAAATATTATCGTTGTCCAATAATTGATTATTTGTTTATAACACTTGATTTAATAATTTTATTATTTATATAATGATTTTATATAAATAGTTTAATCGTTTTGTAGAATAATATTTATAAGGTTAAAAACATGTATAAATATTATATAAGTAATGTTACATTGTTTTTTAAGGTTTTTATTGAAACGTACCGACACTATTCATGTCAGGAAAATAGTGTAGAAAATTTAATATAAAGTTATCTAGCTTTTATAATTTTCTAGTTAAATATCTATACACTTCTAGCCTCCGAAAACTTGATGTTTGTAGTAAAACGTTATTCCGAACAACTTTGTAGTTTTATACTTTGGCTGAATCGAACCCGAAAGCCCTCAAAAACTCCGATTTCAATTTCTGAAGTTTCTCGCAGTTTTTCACAGCTTTATAAAAGCTGTGAAATTATATATACTTTTTGAAATCTTTAAAAACTCATAACTTAGTCGTTTTAACTACGTTTTACGCGTTCTTTATATGTACGAAATCATGACGAGATAATTTATCATAATAAAATGCCCACAGATTTTATAAAAATCTGTACTAAAACTGTTTATGCAAACTGTTTTTGTATAAAAGTATTTTTGTATATTTAACTAGTTTCAAGGCCCGCCCGTTGGGCGGGGAGCTTTAAGGTATTGTTGGAAGAAACATTTATATTTTGATAATTGTTTGATATTGTTTTTGGTTGTTCCAATTATTGCGTATCATTTAGATAAGTTATGGTTGATGTAATGTGGACAAATAAATGTAATTAGCAAAAGAGTTTATAAGATAATATTGTGAAACATTTATGTAGCAAAGAATAAATATGATAGAGTTGAGATCAACATGACCCAAAATTTAATACTGTAGTATTTATGGAAATATAGTGATTACAAAAAGGTTAATGAAAAATACACCGCTTGGTAAATTAGTTGCAAACCTTTTGCATACTTCTTTATATCTTTCACCAATTGTGCACGAACTTGTCTTGCAAAGCTCATCCCTAGAACCTAAATATGATAATCTGATTAGAGGATCTCACTAATTGCCATGCAAGATCTGGTACATGGAAGAACACAACTATTAATCTATAATATGTAAAAGGTCCCATGTCCCATTTACTCAACATTGTAAAAAATATCGCCTTGCTAGTGACAATAACAAGTTTCAATTTTGGGGTTTGGATAAACTGAACTCTTTCATTTGATGGTAATTTTCAAGCAACGATAACAATATATTTCCATATGCCACAAAAGATACATCAGATATAAAGCACTTTTATTCACAAAAGTTTCTTCTTAATTCATTTTTGAATCCATTCTATACAGTAGAAAATTATTGTTTTCATCTTTTAAACATTTAAACTATGTCATAGGTAAACCATTGCAATTTTCATCGGATGGTAGTAGTACTGTATTAACTCTGAGTCAAACTCTATAACAAAGAGATAAGAACTATGGTTACCTCTCAAAGTCGCCAATTGACTTTTTAGAAGATTGTAAATTATCTGGTAGTAGTGAACCACTCGAATACTTTTTGGGACCATTAATGATGAGATGTGGCAAGAAATTTCTCTATTCCAGATTATCAGCATTATGTCGTTCTTGCTTGATCCTCAGTTTTTAGCAACACCTTTATGGCACCTTGCTATTCAGTATCTGAGAGATTTTCACCTCCTGCCGTTGGGCTAACAACCGCATCATCCGCACATACATCAAACCATCCCCTGTATTTAATAAAACTATGAATCAGATGATAAGAAACAAAAACATTCATATAAGTTCCAATTCCGTATCAGCTTAACTTGTAATATGGACAACATAATAGTAATACATATTATGTCAAAAGTGATGTTTATGTGCCAACATGGTAAAGACTGTGTTTGAAGCTTTGATCATTCTTACAAACGTGAATTACAATATTAGAGATCCGACTAAAACGTGTTTCCAGTAAAAATATTTTGTTTTATGTTTAGCTATGTAAATTGTGACATTTGCACCAATCCGAATTTGTTTTCCAAACACTTAGTCATAATGCCTTAGTTAATTTTGACATTCCAAAATTTAAATTCCAATATACCCCGTCATTTCAGGTGAATTACTTCATTATCAATCGGATTTGACCCGTTTTTGTCTAGCTAATAGATTTAGCAAGAACTTAGTAATGTTTTCTACTTCTAAACATAAATATCAGTGTAGTATTTCATACTCAACAGTTACCTTCTATGTCCTTTACACAACCTGCACAAAGTGTCATTTTTACCAATCTTTCCTAAAACTTCAGCCCTCTTCTTAACGTGCGATCTCAAAACTACAAAGATAAAGCATTATTTTTTAAAAGCATTGCATAAAATTTCTATTAACTTAAATACTTAATAAGTATAGATACTTGTTAACATAAGCTAACTAAGTAACACACTAACTGTTAGCCTCAAAATATTAATGTTTCCTTTGTACCATATGGAAGTTCCGTTCATTAATAATATTTACCGGTCTCAGGCGGCATTAATAATATAGTTGTAATAGGCTAGTACGGGTAACGGGTCTCTAATTATATAAGCTGAACCAACCGTCACGTGTATCGGCGAAAAGCCAAAGTAATCCGAAGACGGCCGATAGTAATTCTAATGGCATGAAAGCCTTTTTAGTTTGATTACATATAACCTCCTAAGGAACTATGTGAGGTGGGGTTGGTCATTTGCTCAACACTTTCATTTTTCAAGGTACACTTCTCAATTCTCTTTTCACTTTCTCTTTTGTTACTTTCTCTCTCTAACTTCCCATTCTCTTTCACTTTCTCTCTTTACTTTCTCTCTCTACAATTCTTCTCATCTCCTTCCTACTTTTCTTGTTCATAATTATGAAGTGAAGTGATTATTTTGGATTCCGACATTTGGTATCAGAGCCTCGGGTGGATAGTGCTTGTTTTGTGGTTCTATAATATCAAAAATCTTTTTTTTGTGGCTTATTTCTTCAATAAGCTCACGTCTCATAAAATTTTTGGGGCTTATTGGTTCATTTGCTTCTCTACTCCTTGCTTCACTTGTTCTACCACTTCTTGTATTTGATATGTGGTTATAAGCTCAAAATTTCTTGGCTTATTTTCATAATATGTGGCTTATTTTTCCTAATAAGCTCATAGCTTTTTGGCTTATTTGCTATTAAGCTTCTTGGTTGTTCTACTTATTACGTGTTCTTGCTACTTACACACTCACAAGCTTAGTCCTTTAAACTTAAACCTCCAACTAGTCGTTTAGGTTTCAAATTTTTGAGCTTATTTCGGCTTATTCAAGCTTATTTTGTGGCTTATTTGTGTTCTTTTTATTTTATTTGTGGTCCCAACCGGTCAACAAACAAGAGACCAAGATCCACAATTTAAGCTTCAAAAGATAGGGACACTTTGTTTGGTAGTAAAAGTGGTCCACACCTGATAGTGACTTCGAGCGGAATATGTAAGTCGAGCCCAAGCGAAACATGTAAGCTAAGAGAAATATGCAGGAAAAGTTAAAGCGAAATATGTATGTATGTAAGCGAAATATAGAGTCCTAACTACAAGCGAAACATGAAATTTCAAGTTCAAGCGAAATATGTTTCAAAAGTCAAGCGAAATATATTTATGTTTTAAGCGAAATATGACCAAGAGAAACATGCAAGATTATTTCTCAAGCGAAATACGAAATTTCCAAGCAAAGCGAAATATGCAATTTTTCTTTCAAGCCAAGCGAAAGATGCACTCTTGTAAGCGAAACATGTCAGTTTAGGAATTTAAACTTTCAAGACATTCAATTCACAACAAACAAACCTTAATC
>BQNB010178704.1:0-12844 GCA_026074375.1 Tanacetum coccineum
AAAAACCAAAAACAATAGCCAATAGCTTTTTCATAGTACTTTTTCTTTGCTTAATTGTATTTCAAAATGGTTGTTCTTTGAAATTCTAAGTAGCTTATTAGCTGTACTTTTAGTAGGTATTAAGCTTTTAGCTGTAAGGATCCTTTAGAGAGCTTAAAATTAAGCTCAAACAAGTCCCTAGGGCTTGTTTGGCTTTATGTCAGTAGTTAAAAGCTTCTTAGTTTTTTTAGATTATTTCTTGGTTCTTTTTAGTCATAATTAGCTTATTAGGATAATGTTAGCAATATAGTAGCTTATTTAGTCATAGGGTTAGCTTATCTTAGTATTTGAGCTTATTAAGTTTAGGAAAATACCAAAAAAAATAGAGTTAAGAATTCTGTCAAATCAATAAGCTATTTTCTAGCTTATTTCAGGTTTTCAGATATAAGTGTTTTTATAAAAAGTGTTAGTCTTTAGCTTGTCTACAACTTTGTTTCTTTGAGTTTTCAAAAATAATTTTTTTTTGCAAAAAGGAAAGGCCTGGGACTCGAACCCACGACCTCTCCCTTAAACACACATGCACTTAACCAATATGCTACAATAGCTCATCCGTCATACTTTCTTTCCATTTTCCTTTTAACCACTTTTTCTTTTTCCTTTTTCATAATAAAGCCGTAGCTTATATACGGCTTATTTAGGCTTTTTCGTTAAGCTCTTTTCTAGCTTTTATTTTTCTTAAATCAGTCTTTAAGTTTTACACTTTTAGTAATTTTTCTAGATTTTTAAAGTTAAGTTTACTATTTTTAAACATTTTTCTTTGTCTAAAACTTTAAAAATTCATAAAAAATAGAAAAATAATCAAAAAAATATAATTCTTTTTTAGAAAATTTTCTTTATTCATATAGTTCCTAGGAAAAATAGTTTTGTTTCCGTAGGGTTAAAATTGCAAGATTTCAATTTTTAAAGAACGAGATTTGTTTTCGTTCACGTTTTTCGTGTTTTAAAGCTCATTTCAATTCCGTTTTTGTTCTAGTTTTCTTTAAACTTACTTTTTAGTCAATTAGAGTCTATTAAAAGAGAAAAATTCATTTTAGGTTTAATTTTGGAAAATAGGGTTTTTAATCACCATTTAGGATTCCCGTTTTGCGTTTTTAGTTAAAGTTTAATTTCCCGTTATTAAAGTTAGGTTTAATTGTCTTTTAATTTGCTCACTTTTAGGATTTTAGGAAATAAATCATCTTTTAACCAATTCAAATCATTGTCCAAACAACAAACGTGGTCTCAATTTCACAAATCGTTGGGACTTAACGACCCGGTAATCACTTACCGGTAAATATACGTATTATTATATATAATTGTGAGAATTTTCCTTTCTTCCTTTGTCCTTAAGGGTAGTTTGGTAATTTCATATCTAATATATTACTTTACGTGTATAAAACTTTACGAACCACGGAGTTTGCCGCCGGCGGCGCGGTCAATCTCGTACTTAAGATGAAAGGAGACGTGATCATAAAAAAATTGGATTTGAAGACAACGATCAATGCCATGATGAGGGACTTTTTGGAGTAAGTCCTTGAAACGAGTCCATGCTTCGGATAAAGATTCTCCATGATGTTGTTAGAACATCAGGATATTATTGCGGAGTTTTGTGGTCCTTCCCGGTGGAAAGAATTAAGCAAGGAATCGGGGAGTAAGATCCTCCCATGTGGAGATGGATCCTGCTAGAAGGCATTCAAGCCAATTGCTAGCTTGATCGCGTAGGGAAAATTGAAATAAATGCAGACGCGTTCTTTCCCTATTTTCACTGTCAAGGTCATGTGAGTCCACAAGTTTAAGGAAATCCTTGAGGTGTTAGTTTGGATCCTCGGAGCGAAGTCCGTGGAATGAGCATCCGTTTTGCATCAACCGGATGGTGTCGGATCGAAAGGGGGACGGGGGGGGGGGGGGGACCTTCACCAAAAAGGTTCACACCAAGATTATTGGGGGGAGGGGGGGGGGGGGGGGGAGGAAAAAAATCAAAAAAAAAAAAAGGAAATAATAGGGGGGAAAGTATGGATTGGTGGAAGTGTAAGGAGGGAGGGGTTGGTGTTTAGAAATTTGGTTTGTGTTGATAGGAGAGAATTTGGGGGTGGTAGTGTTTGTTTATTTATGTGGTGCAATTGTAAATTAGAATAATAGATTGTAATTTGAAGATTTAAAGGCTAAATTGAAAGGATTAAAGCAAGATAATTAGATTAAATATGTTATATAATTCACAATTCCAAGGCGGCGACACCAAAAACTGATGTGCGTCGTCGTAGGACTTCTACACGAGAAGTTTTACAACTCCCTAGGCAGTGCACCTAATCGTTGTAGTGTAATATAGGCAAGACTCGGGGTTGTTTATCGTTCACTCGAGGAATAGGTTAGGAAGGCTTGATCACGGTCTAACAGAATTCTAAGGGTTGAGAGAAGATTATTTTTGTATTTTTATATTTTATGGAAAGCAAGTAAATCATATAATTGGAGAGAAGTTTGGTTTTAGCTGTTTAAACTAAATATTAACTAAGCTACTCGTGATAACAATAAGATAAAAGACTGTGTTTATTTAATCATGTATTACTCCCTAGATTGCTTCTCCTAGTGTTGTTGCCATGTCACACTTGTGATGATCTGCGTAGCTATTTCCTAAAGCATGAACGAATTACATGAACCCGCCGTCTACTTAGTATGCCGCTAAAGCAACGCACATGCAAGGTAGTATAAAGACTATTACACGACCCCTAGGAGTACACTAAGTGCATGTGAAATATATTAAGAGTGGATCAACCATATTAGGGGGCAAGGTAGTATGAAGACTATTACCCGATGGTATCCTTTCTACACAATCACGTTTTCCTAGACATATCAACAACGATACAGACAAAAGATGGTTTTCTAAGACCTAGCGTGCACATCCATCACAAGAAGCAACACCACTAAGATCTACATTCTAGGTTTCATACAATCATAAATAAACACAATAGGAGGTTTAGTCAAGCATGTTAAAGATAAAGCAAGAACAATAAATCAAACAACACATAGACATATTGAATGATTAAGTAAACCTTACTTGATTAAAACATGAATTGGAAGAGGTACAATATGGTTTTTAGGCCCTAAAATCGTCTCCTACAGCTGCTAAAAGAACTAGGGTTCGTATCCTCTTTTTATTCTAAAGTTACACTGTTAGGAATTAAGGCTTCTCAAGTTTCTACTGCTGGTTGAAGAAACTACTGCTGCTGAAGATTAGAGAAAATAGTCTAAGTCATTAGTACTGTTAGTGTTATAGTTAGTACTACCAGTACAAAGTGTTAGTATTGTCAGTTTATTAGTACTATTAGTTATGTAGTTAGTACTGTTAGTATAAATAGATTAGTACTGCTTATGTGATATGCATGAAGATATATTAGGAATAGATAAGCATATATCAGTAAACGTGTTTTTTGTAAGCCCAATTAGTTTTTCTTGGTGTATAAAAGAAACAACTAAGGCTAGTTATAAGCCATAGAATCTGAAAATAATTTCTCATAGTTAGTAATCATAGTTTTGCAAGGTTATTCCTGTAACCTTTGATTTGTGTTCAATATATTTGGAAAGATTAGTAAGATCTTGATTTACTATTTCATTGTTCTTCTTAGTATTACAAACTAGTTTCCGTATAGTTTGTAGTATTTACAATCTTAGTTTCTATTATAGTTGTCTTGGATCTATCCAACACAACTAATCTTCTTACAAGCTAAGCAAGATCTATTCAAGTGGGGTCAACAAGTGGTATCAAAGCTTGTTGAGAAACTTTGAATAAGAAGAACTCTAACTCTACTCAAGATCTGTTAGTCAAAGAAAAGATGGAGTTACATTCAGAAACTACCCAAACAGTGTCTGCACTAAAACTTCCAATACTCAAAACTAGGGAGTATTATCTATGGAGCATGAGGATGGAACAATACCTTACTTTTACTGATCATGCCCTTTGGGAGGTAATAGTAAATGGTGATTCAGTTATACCAATTGCATCAGCTAGTGCTGGTGCTGAAGGTCTTATTCCTCCTAAAATTGTTGAACAAAAGCTAGCAAGGAAAAATGAACTAAAAAAAAAGCACTCTTATGCTAGCTATTCCTGATGAGCACCTACTGAAGTTTCATGCTTGCAAGGATGCAAAGTCCCTATGGGAAGCTATCAAGAATAGGTTTGGAGACAACAAGGAATCAAAGAAGATAAAGAAGACAATTCTCAAGCAGAATTATGAAAACTTTGCTGCATCAAGTCAAGAAGGACTGGATAAAACCTAGGATAGGTTACAAAGCTCATTAGTAAACTTGAAATCCATGGTGAAGTTATCTATCAGAAGGATGAAAATATGAAGTTCTTGAGAAGTTTACCATCAGCTTGGAACAATATTGCTTTAATCATGAGAAACAAATCTGATCTAGACACATTGAGCATGGATGATTTGTATAATAATTTAAAGGTGTATGAATCTGAGATCAAAGGCAAAACAAGTTCAAGCTCAAATTCTCAAAATGTGGCTTTTGTCTCATCAGATAACTCTAGCAGCACTAATGAAACAGTTAATACTGCTCATAGTGTTTCTACTGCTAGTTCTAAGGATCAAGCTTCTACTGCATCATATGCTGATGATGTTATGGTTTCTTTCTTTGCTAACCAGTCCAATGCCCCATAGTTGGACTATGAAGATTTAAAACAGATTGATGCTGATGATCTTGAAGAAATGGATCTCAAATGGCAAGTGGCAATGCTTACCATGAGAATTAAGAGGTTCATAAAGAAGACATGAAGGAAGATTGATTTAAATGAGAAAGAGACTATTGGCTTTGACATGACAAAGGTTGAATGCTACAACTGCCATAGGAGAGGTCATTTTGCCAGAGAATGTAGGGCAACAAGAAATCGGGGGAATAGAAATAGAGATGATCCAAGAAGGAATGCACTAGTGGACACATCTACTACTAATGCCTTGGTTGTTCAAGATGGAAAATTTTTATTTAAAATAAAACAAAGAAAAAGATTGGTGGTTATGTATTGGAGCTTTTCAGGCTGAAGAACGCCATCACAAACTTTGCTCTAAATGGCCTAATACATCTCAGGTACCATAGTCATCAAGTTCAGACTCTAAGGTACATACTTGCTCTAAAGATTGCTTAAAATCATATGAAGCTCTTCAAAAACAGTATGATCAACAGCGTGAAGCTCTTAATAAATCTAATCTAGAAATAATAGGTTATCAAATGGGATTAGAATCATTAGAAGCTAGGATAGTTGTTCATGAAAAGAATGAAGCTGTTTATAAGAAGATAATAGCATTTTTTAAAATAAATGTTACCAGTGAAAGACATTCTATCAAAGACCTCAAAAATCAGTTAAGAAGAAAGCTTTAAAAAGAGAAATAGATGATTTGAAACTTAAACTAGAAAAATTTGAAGAATCATTGAAGAATCTAATTAAACTGACTAATAGTCAAATAAGTGCTAAGACCAAAAGCTGGTCTTGGTTATGATAGTCAAATGAATGAGGGTGAATTGAATAATATTACATGGAATATAGAGTGAATGGTTCAAATTGTGTTTTTAACAGAAGAAAAAGTGATGTGATGAAGTCCAATAAATGATAGATTCATAATAGAGTGAAGGGTTTCATTGCAGTTCCCCCTCCCTACACTATGAACTACATGCCTCAAGACCCTGACTTATCTTTTGCTAGGTTAACTTATCTTTTGTTGGGTTAGATGAATCTATTTTTAGGTCTGCAGACAGAAAGACCACCACTAGTGTGCCTGAAACTGAAACTAGTATATCTAAGACAAGTAAGGATGTTGTAGAAAAGCCTAAAACTGTTAGGCCTAGTGCTCCTATCATTAAAGACTAGGACACTGATAGTGATAATGATATTGTGTTTAGACCTAAATCTAATCAGACAAAACCAAAGTATACTAAAATCAATTTTGTCAAATCTGGTGAGAATGTGAAATTTGTTAATAAGGAAAACACACATAGGCAAGTAGAGTATCCTAGGAAAAGTCAAAGTCCCTATGGGTAATAGAAGAAATGGAATGGATGAGACTCAAGAAACTAGGAAATGGTTTTGAGTTTATAAAGACAGCTTGTTTTGTATATGAGAGTTTCAACCATTTAATCAAATACTGTGATTTTCATGAAAATAAAATGGTAGAAAAACTAGTGTTGAATAATAAGGGAAGGGTTACTGGTCAAAGGGAAATTAGACAAGTATGGAACAATGCTCAGAGGGTGAACCACCAAAATAAATTGACTCACCCACATCCTAAAAGGAATTTTGTTCCAACAGCAGTTGCAACAAAGTCAGGACAAGTACCAGTTAATGCTGCTAAGCAAAGCTCTCCAAGAGCAGCAACATCAATTAGTACTGCCAGGCCTGTTAATACTGCTGCCCCTAAACCAAAAGTGAATGATGCATTACCCACAACATATTCTTATTTTAAAGCACATTCA
This sequence comes from Tanacetum coccineum, assembly GCA_026074375.1. Lineage (NCBI taxonomy): Eukaryota > Viridiplantae > Streptophyta > Magnoliopsida > Asterales > Asteraceae > Tanacetum > Tanacetum coccineum. Next base: position 6,487 of record BQNB010178704.1, read on the forward strand.
CCAGTAAGAAGGGCTTTTAACTAAAAATCAGTAGCCAAAACCAATAATTTTAATGAAAAAGTTAACACTGTTAGGGTTAACAATGTAACTACTGCTGGGCCAAAAGCAGTAGTTAGTGCTGCTGTGGGAAATGGGGAAAATGCTATTAAGTCCTCAGCATGCTGGATTTGGAGACCAACAGGAAATGTTATTGACCATAACTCCAAAGACAGTGGATCATACATGCTTAAAAGATTTGACTATGTTGATCTACAAGGCAGACTCAAGTCAGTAATGGCTTGGGTTCCCAAGAGAAACTGACCTTAATCCGTTAGTATACATAAATATATGTAATATAGACATGTAATAGGATAGTATGAATTAAGAAGAGTGTGTAAGAATTCCGTAAGGCTTTTTTAAAGGAAAATTACTTTTACCCAAAGTAAAATCCTAAAAAAAACTTTCCCGGGTTGTTTTTCGACGAGGCGTGAATTGAGAATCGTAAATAAGCTCGTGATCGTGTGTTTGAATGATCAATATTTGATTTGGTTTCCTATTTCTACAAATATAATGCAAAAACAAATAAGGGAAAAACAAAACGAAAGCAATTAGGGGGAAGGATAAAACACGAAAAACGTTAACAAGATCCTAAACCCGTTCTTTAAAAACCCAAATTCTAAAATTTTAACCCTACAAATGCAAATTTAATTTTTATAAATCCTAAATGATAAAAGAAAATTTAAAAAAAAAGAATTATATTTTTTTGACTTTTATATTATTTATTATGAATTAAAAACGGATTTAATCTAAAAAATTAATAAAAAATACTAAACTAATTTGGAAAATTCTGAAAAATTTGTGAAAAGTACTTTGCACTATGCTAAACCTAAGAAAAATAAAAATAAAACGGTGTTAATAGCTTATTGAAATAAGCTGTTAATAAGCTAAAATGGGCTGTTAAGCTTAATGGCTAAAAAGGTGTTATATAATTAATCTTGCAATCAATAACCGGAAAAGACCCAAGGGCATGTTGTAGTGGAGGTGTGTGTTAAAACGTGGTTGAGTTGGGTAGAGGTCAGGGGTTCGAGCCTTGCTCACCCTTGACTTCCCCAATTCCCATGTTTTTATTTTTGAAATTTTCTTTTTGAATAAGCTTTTAAAACCTGAAATAAGCAACTTTTATGAAATGACTTTTTATAAAAACCTAAAATAAGCTAAACTGTTTGGCTTTTTAGACTTAATAAGCAAACATGAAAACTAATTAGCTCAAAACAGATTATAAGTTACACCTAATAAGCATTAGGGAACAAAAATAAGCAAATAAAAGAGTTAATACTAAGACTTGAATACAAAAATTACCTAAAAGGCTTTATACACTTAAAATACCTAAACAATAATGTAATAAGCTTAAATAAGCTCTACCCTAAGCTAAATAAGCTAACAATGACTAAAACCTAACCTAATAAGCTCAAATATACTCAGAATAAGCAATCCTAGAAGGCCATAAGCACAGAACATCAAATGAGCTTATTTATCAAAACTAGTAACCAAACAGCCAAAAAGGCACTTTTCTAGCTTAATTTTAAGCTATTAAATGGATCCTTATAGCTTGGAGACTTATAGCACTGTAAAGCTTATACAATAAGCTATCTAAATCATCAATCAGAAAACATTTTGAAAATCAAATAAGCTATGAAAAAGGCTTATGAAAAAGCTGTTTACACTAAAATCCTATCTTTTTTGGTTTTTTTTTTCATTGTTAAGGACTAAAATGCAGGCCTACTTTAAGCTAATCAAATAAGCTCTAAACTAATATTTAAGCCAAAACAGATTTAATTTACCCTAAAATCTAGTTGTGCAAAAATTTTTAAGGCTTGAAACTAAAGATTACCTACTTAAATTTTGAATTGAAAAAGAGTATTTTAAAGGCCAATGAACAAAGAACTTTGACAGATTTTGGCTAAAACCACAACTGCAAATGCACTTAATCCAATCTTGTTACTACTGCATTTTGACAACATAAACAACACCAAAACAACACTTAAAAGCTAATTTCAAAGTCCTAATCAAATAAGTTATAATAAATTGTTTTAACTCCACAGATTTAAACAACTTATAGACAAAACCTCCAAACTCACTTTTAAACTTTAAAACTTAAAAAAAACAGATTAATGTAACTAAAAAGGGCTTGTTAAAGTTAGCTTAGTGACCCAAACAGTTTTACAACTCATTTTGACCCACTTTACCTCTTAACCCAAACACTCCTTTAAGTTTTCAAAACCAATTTTAAAGCTAATTTAGACTGATATAAGCTAAGATTTTTAGAAATAAATGATGAACAATGGATAGTAAGCACAAATAATCAACAAGAACACAGAGTTAAGCACTTAAAATAAGCCAACAAAGATAAGTTGTTTTAACTAAAATATGACAGTTATGACTAAAACTTAAACAAATAGGTTTTAAACATTAAGCATGCATGATTAAGCAATAACCAACAATAATAAGCAGTAAATAAGCAAAGATAAGCAGTAATAAGCAAAGGAACAGTAAATAAGCTAGAAAATGAAAAAAAAGACTTACAAAGCCCTTGCTCAAAACAGGGCAAATAAGCTTACAATAAGCTGATCTACAAGCTCTATCTTGTCAAAGACAAGCTAGTGAAACCTATAAGCCCATCCAGGTTTGGCTTATCATCTATTTTTAGCTTTTTTTTAGTGAATTTTGGTAAAAGACTTAAAACTATAAGTTATCGACAAACTTATAGTGCTTAAGTTAACAGCTTAAGTATGAGTTAAAAAGAGCTTATGTAAGCTTATAAAACGTTTTCAAAACACAAAGTACATTAACTTAAAAACAGATTTAACATAAAAACTTAGATTTCCTTAAACTTGAATAAAACACTATAAAGCTTTTAAATAAAAGTACAATAAGCTAAAAACATTAAATATAAGCTGCTAAATTAGATAAAAACTACATGCCTTTGAAGGCTTACAAAGGGTCCTATATATAGATAAAATTCAAATCCTTGGGTTCTTGGACTTGTGTTTCTTCACTAAGACAATGGAGAGGTGTGTTAGTTATGTGAGTGAGTCAATAATCAATCTCAGTCTTTAATCTTGAGTGTTCTCCAAGTTCTTTGATCTCAACCTTTGATTTCTTGTCTTCTATCATAGACGAATGAGGTTGTTTAGGATTGCTAACATGGATTTGTTGTTTTATGAAGTGGGGTTAAGGTGGGAGAGGGACGTTTTTGTCTGGGGTTGCAGGGTAACACGTTTTGGGGAAGATAAACAGTGTTAATGGGTTTTGGCGGGTAATGGGTGTGTTTGTTTTGGTTTAACGGCCGTTTGCCCTGTCTCTGTTAAGCATTTGCATCGTTAGTCCTTTTGGACTAACAATGTTAGTCCTTGAGGACTAATGATGTAAGGGTGAACGGGATGTAATGGTTAAGTGTTAATGGGCCATTAGGTTGGGCTGGTTTTAATGGTTTTGGACATAGGGCTTTTAAAACTTAAAAGTTTTATAGTTAAAGACTTAATGGGCTGACCCGGCCCATTGAATGGGTACGGGTTAGCACATTTAAGATTTCTGTATTTTCGGCTTCATCTTTTACTTTGACTTTGACTGGTTGACTTGAATTTTCACGCTCTTTTCATTCCCGTGCTCGGTTTTGTCCGTTTTGACTTATATTTTGTCTTTTAGTGAATATCCGATACATGCACAGTATGTAAAGCAAATACAAGCTAATTTCCATCTTATGCCATTTTTTGGTCATTTAGGCTCGTTTTTATAGGTAAAAGGTATGTGTAATTAAGCACATACCAAAATCCCCATACTAAGATATTGTCGTGTCCTCACGCAATGCCATAAGTAAACACTTGGGAAAACCAAGAATCTCAATCCCCCTCGACTAATTACCTCGAAAAGTAGATAATGTCATCCAAGGGATATTAAAGACTCATATGTTTTGAAAAGCCCCGTTTTGACCATTTTTAAATAAATCACACTTTTCCTCACACATATTTTTGTATTTCTTATTTTTTTTTTATACTTTTCTTTTTAGCAACTAACTAGAATGTTTGGACTTTCATTATTTTCATAACTTTAGGGTCACGGAATAAGATGCATTTCAATCCTAAAATGCCCAAAAAGGATAAATTCATCGTCCCCGACTTTTCACTCGTCCCAAACCAAGCTCAAAAATGAAATCACCGTTAAATATAAGTTAAGATGCTAACACTACTCATATTTGCAACTTGTAAACTTTTCACTCCCGACAATTATTATATATTATGTTAGTGTGCTTATTTCGAATTTCAACCATGGATCAACCTTTTTAAGAAAATTGCAATATTTCTATTGCTTTACGTTCCACCCAAGAATTATGATTTTGAAGGCGAGATCATTCCATGTAGCGACTTTCTTCTCGGCACATCCCAGCCGAGACCGGCTTAGGTGACCAGGCTTTTGACACCCCACAGAGAATAGTATCTACTCACTAACCTTCGTCCCAAAAATTCTTAGGCTTCCTGTTAATAAAACAATTCATTTAAAAAAAATCACAATCTTAAAACGAATTAGTCTTAGTTCAAAAGCATATTTAAATTTAAGAAAAAGAGATTTTCCCTATATTTATTAAATCACATATATCACACTTATCATAATTATACTTTAAACAAAGGAAATCCTCGACCTTTTAGAAGGCTGCAACATCGGTTGTGAGCCGGCAAGATGCAGCAAACTTTTATCAGTCTCGGATTATTATTCTCACTATGGGCCTTCTTTAGAAGGCTGCAACATCGGTTGTGAGCCGGCAAGATGCAGCAAACTTTTATCAGCCCACACTTTATAATTATTACTCATCATTTTTTTATTTTTTTTATATTACCACGACATATAGAGAAAACTTCTTTGTAGAAAATTCAAGTATAAATTTGAACTAAGACTAAATAAGTTAATGTTGTCAACTACATTAAAAATTTGTTGATTTAAGTTTAATTTTCGAAGAGAGCACGTATTATTAGTCTGGTTAGAAGCTTATGGGAGAGAAAAGCCACAAACTACACTTATGAGCTCTTAAGATTTCCAACTAATCCTTGTTTAGCATCTAACTCATAATTAACTCTATCATTTCTCGTTCTTCGCAAATTTAAAATCTTTAATAAAAAGATCCGCGAATGCTTAGGCTAAAAGTTAAGGAACAAGCTAGAGCTCAACACGCTCGATCGAGTCAAAAATTATTCTTATTCTACCCAGCAGGAAAGTCAACATTGTGATAAAACACTTATTTATTTTTGGAATTTTTTATTTTTTTGCACAAAATCACAATAGTTTTTAAAATTTTGGTGGTAAAAACAGGATTACGTGAAAACAACGGTTGCAGGCATAATCAAATCGATAGATCCCCCCATACTAGAATTGAACATTGTCCTCAATGTTTTAAGAAGGGTCTCTACGTAAATCTAAAGCCGTTTATTAAGTGTGCACAAAGATAAACGTTAGTCGATAAGATTAGGATATTGGATTCCCATAATTATGCAAAGGATTGAAGCTCGAGTGAACGAAGGACAAAACCACGAGCACGAGAGGCTTCATAATCCGGAGCAATCCTGGACATACAACAAAAACCACAAAACATGAGAAAGGTAGAGGCGAGCCTCCTTACAACACACTTATTCATTAATAAAATGATAAGGATAAGCATGGGTTGCCACCCACGAAGCGCTTATTTTTATTAACCGAGTCTTGAGCCTGACTCGATCCCCCATACTTAAGCAGGTCAAGGAGGATAGAAATGAGAAATAGAACATTCAAGATAGGAATGTTCTCTCCATGAATCAACATCGGGCTTTTATGATGAAAAAGCTTGGAAGCTTTAAAGCCTCAATGTGATGAAGAAGGAGGAGATTTCTCCTTTGAAGCAAGAACACCGTGATCGAAAACTTTGTCTTTATTTTTGGATGAAAATGGAAGTAAAGTATCAATCACGGAGGAAAAAGTATCAAGAAATCTTGTGGATTCGACTTTAATGCATATCCCCGGATCATAAATCTTATTTCTATCTCCGGAAGGAGAAGAAACATCAAGATCGGATCCGAGATCATTATGAGAAGGAATGAAGTCGAAATCCATATGAAGGGTGGGATGGGTGGCCAAAATATTAGGCACATCAACGGGGATGTCTTCCACTACATCAATGGTTGAATCTCCCGAATTCGGATAATCAACATGAAATGATTCGAACTCGGGAAGGGAAGTAGAATTATCATCACCTTCCAACTCGTAAACTGTAGGATCCCTAAATCATTCCATGGATGAAATCACAAGATCAATGGCAATAAAAGATTAAACATTAAAGAACTTTTGATTGAAAGAA
>BQNB010178707.1:0-12843 GCA_026074375.1 Tanacetum coccineum
GAACAAAGAAATGTCTAACGAAAAAATCCTTAACCGCGGTTGGGATACATTTTCAAAATCTTTTTAAAGTCTACTTGAGGACAAGTAGGATTCAAGTGGGGGATGTTTGATATCATCAAATAACGTTATATTTTACTATCATTTATCCTATATGTTTTACCCACTTTTGTTTAATTATTGAAAGATATTGGTACTTAATTGCTTAAAGTTTGATATTGCGGTAATTATGGAGTCACTTGTGAAGAAGAAGCAAAAAAAGCGCAATTCTAGAGCTTAAACGAAGACATTTGAAGAAAGTCTCAATCTGCATCAATACGCCGTATCCAACAAGGAAGATATGGCGTATCTATGCCAGCTCATCACAAGAACGCGTATTGATCAATTCCCGATCTGGCGTATCCGCTACTCTCCAATACACCGTATGCACAGCTGGTCATCAGTCACAGATTCACATTTATTATGATTAACTGTAATTAATCTTGATTGATTTAATCTTATCGCGGACTTCAAAGAAATTAACCCTATACGCCGTATCCACTACTCTCGATACGGCGTATCTAGGGATTTTCAGACACTATAAATACGAGACTCAAATACGAGGTTCAGTGTGCAAAAACATATTCTCTGTATAACGTACCTAAGAAGTCGAATTTCTCAAGCCAAGAAGAGCAGCCAAGGTCGAGCACCAATCTTAATTCCATAGAAGACATCGTGTACTTCTTACTTTCTTAATCATTCGATTTTCTTAATTGTTTGATCACGCTTGTAAAAATGACAATGATTGTGGGCTAATACCCTTAGGTATTAGCCATATTAATGAAGATTATAATGTTTGGTTTGATTTAATCCGGCTTTGCTTAATTTATTGTTGTTGTTTAATTATGTTTATCGCCTTATACTTGTTTATGTGCTTGTACATGCGACCTATCATTCAACCGGTTCTAGGGAGACTTAACCAGTAACCTAGATGACGGGATAGCTCTCCATGTTGTGTTTTATATGCCCGGACCAATAGGATCACAAATGACACCTTGTCCTTACCTTTTGATTATGAGCTTAGTTGGACCGACAGGTGACCCGATAATTGTTCAACCAGTATTGTTCTTAGTTAATTGGTAATCGATTTTGGTGGTGGACTACCGGTGTATGATTCAACATCAAGCAATAAGTAGGTAAAGTCCCGATAGGCTAGGCTCTTAACAGGATCACCACTGCTTTAATTCCCTATGATAGATTATAATTAAACTGTAGGATGCTTTATGCGGATGCGTTAATCGTGACAGGATTGTTCGTGTCTAGGTCTTAGGAAAAAGTACCACCTAAGTCTTAAGAATGATATGCCACTTCGAGTAAGCAAGCCATTGCACTAATTAATCAAACCTGCATTTAATTGGATTTAATATGGTTAATACAGTTTTCTATTATTTGGCTCGTACCGCTCTCTTGCTTTGTGTTATTTGCTTTAGTTTATATTGTGCTTAGAATTGTTATTTGTCACCAAAAACCTGTGCCAGTCTCTCAGGCTGAACCCCCCTATCTCATTAGATAAGTGTATATAGCATAGGTTTAGCTAGTAATTAGACTAATCTAGAATAGAATAAATAATAATAGGATAATTGGTTAACTCTCACTCTTAGTGTTCGACACCTTACTTACAGCGAAGCTACATCCTGACCGGGTACTCTGCCCGTTAAAGTGTTGTCTTTAGGTTAGTCGACTAAATATAAATGTAAAACCCTGATATCTATAATTAACACCTATACAACGACACATTAGTACTCGTGTTAATGCATATGAAATGTAGTGTGATACATTAACTCGGGCTTCATCATCAATGATTATGTGCTAAAACTACTCATTAGTGTTCGACACCTTACTTACAGCGAAGCTACATCCTGACCGGGTACTCTGCCCGTTAAAGTGTTGTCTTTAGGTTAGTCGACTAAATATAAATGTAAAACCCTGATATCTATAATTAATACCTATACAACGACACATCAACGTTTTTTGCGCCGCTGTCGGGGAGTGATTAGTTTAATCTTTATTCTTTTTAGTATTTCTAATCTTTAACTAGTTTAGTGTATAATTATTAATTCTAATTTCTAACTGCTAATTGTTTAGTTTAATTGTGTGATAAATTGCATAATTGTGTGATTGTTTGTGTGTTTAATTTCCTGCATTGTATATTTTGCATATTGTGTGTTTGTGTGCATTATTACAGCCTGCTGTAACATTCTGAGTCGAATACTCAATACGGCGTATTCAATTTCTTGGATACGACGTATAAAAAATTTTCAAACCAATACAGCGTATTCGACTCTATCATCAATATGGCGTATTCAGTTTACTGAATACGGCGTATTAGGCTATTTGACAAGTTTTCTTTCCAAGTGAATTTATTACAGGTAAATATGGACGACCCCAACATCACAATGGAGGAATACATCAGACTTGAAGATGAAATGGTTCAAAGTCGTGGTGAGACGTTTAATTGGCAAACCGCCACTTTTGGTAGAACAAGGTATTATTATGAGGAGGAACGCTTCATGAATTTCGAAGAAGAGTTCCCGGCCATCGTCTTTTGGAAGATAAATGGTAACTCATTCGATTCAGAACAAGGGGGATAATGAGAGAATACGATAATGAAAGAGAATATTTTGAGACTGAATTCCCAGCCATAGTCTTCAACAACACATCCGACACAACACCCCCGTGTGAACCCACTGTAAGTCCTCCTAACGAAAACAAAAATGATTTTATAATATCATTAGACGAATCCGACGATGAAGATTACACGGTAGTTTATGAAGAAAATTCATTTTCTTATTAAATAATTTCTATCAACAATTTGAAAACGGATTCCGAAAATGATAATGATAAAGTCAATATGCCTTTGTTTCCGACACCCGAGCCTGAGGTCGGTTATTCTAATGATTTAGACTTCTTTAAATATTTTAAGAATGAATTTCCAGCCATTGTTTACAATGATGGTCTAACGTCTAAATCAGATTTCAGAACTGAACCTACTGTATGTCCTCAACATATCGATGAATTTGATTTAAAAGACGAAACATCATTGTCTGAATGTAATGAAAAGGAACAAAATGTTTTATACTTTAATGATTTATTTCCTTTTAAAGTAATTTATCCCGATGATTTAAAATCTAACACGGACAATGATAATGATGAAATCGATATTGAGAAACCTTTGGGGGATATGTCTGTCATACTATCACCTAATGTAATAAACATCAATAAACAATGGTCAAATAAGATTTTTGAAACAAGTCATGATACATCCAGTAAGTTTTTCAAAAATAAAACTTTTGTCAAGGGATTAGGGACTAATGTCGTGACTTGGAATCATTTTAGCAATGGGATGTCATTCATATTCCTAATTAAGAATTTGTATGTGCCATTTGGCATCCCGTTCGACCCCAAGTTGTTTTATAAGGATGGGGTGAAACTAGAAGGAAAAGGTCGAACTTAAAGACCGGTTGAAACAAAAGTGCTCTCCGGGAGACAACCCGGTTATGTCTTTAATTGTTTAAATTTAACTGTTTGAATTCCCAGACTTACATACGGCGTATCGAACCCCTTGGATACGGCGTATGCATGTCTGAACAATTATCAGTTTTAATTTCTAGTATTTAATTGTTTTCACAGGATTACATACGGCGTATCCTAGGGTTTGGGATACGGCGTATTGTAACCTGTACATTTGTGTGTTTAATTGTTTGCTTGTATTGGAGGATAGTGAAAGCACGAATTGCACGAACGTCTTCTAACTTCTATGCAGGACCTTGCTGTAAACAAAATCGACTTCAAAATATAGTCTGAAAATACCTCGTGTTGACTTCTGATCGGCATTCAAAAGCCCCGTCAACACTCTTTTTGCTCAAATACTCAAAATGGAGAACCATTCAGAGCAAACGATCAAGGAAGTTTCCTCGTTCTAATTCTTTTCCCATATTACTTAACAATTTATCTATACAACGAGGACGTTGTATAATTTAAGTGGGGGGATGGAGAATTAGAATGTACTTGTCCTCATTTTCACAAATAAAATGCTAACGTGCCTAAAAACGGATCAAATTTTAAAAAAATTAGCATAACATTGTGAATCGAAGTCTCTTTAACGTTCAAGTATTAACATGTACAATGACAACCCATAGTTGATGTTTCCTGCGATATTCAGGTCTATATAGATATACCTCTATCTGTACCCATTAAACTTGGTCCAGTAACTAAGTACCGCACAATATCCTACTTTTGGATTACAACGGCGGGCGCCAACTTCTCTCAAGAACTGACATCTGATCTACTTGCTGACTCTAATACTATTCTAGCTCTTTGTTTATGTAGGTATGCGCATAGTGTGTGTTTATGAGCCCCACTTTATCATTTCAGCTTTTTGCAGATCATAGTCGTGGCGTAATAATACTATACCGAAGCTCTGTAGTGTTTCGTAAGGTTTAGGGGCTATGCGCTGTTATCGTGTACATCTAGTACTATATCCTTGGTCGTTGTGAGTCTTAAACCTTTTAGAGCTTTGATTTTTGCTATTGTCATGTGAGAGGAAGTAGTAGAAAGTAGAGCTAGCATACTACTCATTGCTGAGTCGATAAATAACGCGTCTCTCTAACATATGCTCTCGATCTATTGCGCAAGGTACTCTTCCGATGTGTTAAAGTAGATAGTAGAACTGTAATTTGACACTACTAGGATACGACTGTTGTCACAATCATATATAGTCTGATTAACATGAAAGCTGAATCCGCAGGAATGTGTGCAACTCATTATCTGCATATCGAGAATGCTCGGGACGTTTGTCGGATAGTCTACGCACTGTGTAGAAGCACTTCAGATGTGTGTAAATGGAACTGCAAAGTGTACTCTCTTGAATGAATTGGTAGAATTGCGTCTGAGCAGAATCGTTGCGAAAGGAAGTAAAGATGTTACTTGTGTTCAGTAAGGTTGTCTTTAGTGTCGTGCACTCATACTCTTGTCTCATAATGAATACAAGGAGTAGAATAGCGCCATCAGACTAACGGTGTATGTGAACGATCTGTAGATGAAGATTTAGACAGTGGTGGAGATGAGAGTAATGTTAGAATGTATCTGTTTCTTCGCAGTTTTCTACAGTAAATATTATTAATGCTATAGGTGCATCTAAAAAGAATCTGTGATGCTATTAAGAACTTGATGCTTGAGTGAGAAATAGATAAAGAGACGCGATGACTCTTTGTTGGTTGTAATACCTGAGATCTAACTATGTATACCAGTTTACGCCAATTATCTCTACTCCACCTAAAGTCCATAGCACTATATGCATACTCTTTCGCGCATTGTACTAGTGTGGAAGTGAAACGCTCGCCTTGTATCCGTTAACCCAATCCTCAGATCGTCTGACGTGTTACCCCATCCCTCGTAATACAATATGGCTCACACATATCAATGTATGTGTGAGTTGTCGGATTTTAGTGTAGGGTGTAAGCAATAATTGGAATACGGAGAAGAGTGAATTTAGCTTAATTCATCCAGTACACTCCACACCTGTGTAGTTTGGAATCAATATTGAGACGGACATACCTTTTTAAACAAGTAACCATCGCGTATAAAAACAACCCCCCCCACCCCACCACCCCCCCCCCCCACCACTTGGACCACCCCCCCCCCCCAACATCCACGCGCCCTCCCTCAAGACAGACTCACACCTATCCCCTCCACCCCGTCCCCGCAACTCACACATCGCTTCTAACCCCCCAGTACCCCTACCCTCCCGGCTACCTACGTTCCTCCGCGTGGCTAGTCAGACCCTCCAGTAAACATTTCCGCCCTTCGACTCCCCCCACGCCCAAACACGTATATGAATACTAGGATTTAACCAACAAGCACCCTGTTAAATCGCTCGTATTATTAACTAAACTTACACTGTTAAGTTAAACCCTCGTGTAAACCGTTTTGCTTACTCTTTATTTTTAGAGTATGATACCCTTTAGAACAAACTGAATGGCCATTCCTTTCTTTTTCAACACCAATATAAAAAAAATTGTTTCACCTTTTTACACCTTAGCCTACCGTGTAGATTAAAAGTTCTATTTGATCGAATGTTTCTGGTTGCTTTTCAAGTAAAGTTATGTAGTTCCCTGTGTCAGAACGTGAAAAAATTCTCTATCTATGTTAAGGTCGGGGGGAATATTGCAAAATGCAATGGGGATTTTTTATTGCTTGATGTATTTTTGCTACTTTCGCAATTATGTATTATGTCCGAAGAAGAAAAGTTAAAAGGAAAGATCAACCGGACAGATGATGATAGTAAAGACGGTAAATTACACCAAGATTTATGATGTATTAGCAAGCAAAAAAAAGTGAATGATGAATGTTATTCTATTCATTGAGCCTATACCGAAGAAATTATTTAAAAGAATCGACGATGTAAAGTTTTGTAAAGTGGCCGATATCATCACTTATTTGTAAAAGTATGTAAAGTTTAGGGATGTAAGGTAATTTGACCGTTATGGGAACATCAACTTGGGTTGTCATTGTCATGTTTATGATCGAGACGTTTGTTTATATGTTTGAGTCTTTATCATGGGACGGTCAGGGAAAGTCACTAGCAACTGCACCTTATTTGTTGGCTTTAATCTATTTGTTTTGTGATTCTTATTTAACAACCATTTTACTTCCCTTTCCTCATAAGTAACCTTAGGATCTACTCGAATAAGGATGTGTTCGAGCGTGTGTGTCTATCCAGTGGATTCGGGTGTGTATACACGTCTTAGCTGCTTTGTTGGATGATGACCCTTGGTGAATGTCAGAAGCTCCGCACCCTATATCATTCTTCATCCTAAAAAGAATGATTTAACTCGAGCCTTCTATAAAAACCCAATTTACCTTTTGACTTGTTACTCCTTAGCTTTAGAGGTGGAGATGTGTATCCTTGTCAAGCCTATGATACGAAGCTAATCAAGACTGAGCTTATGAGCATACAAAAAATGATACACCCTAGATTAGTTGAGTGATCTGAGTGATTTTCATTTCCCTATTTCGTGAGGAGCTTGGTTTTGTATAGGTGATTTGGAACAAAGAAAATGCTTAACGGAAAAATCCTTAACCTCGGTTGGGTTACATTTTCAAAATCTTTCTAAAGTCTACTTGCGGACAAGTAGGATTCAAGTGGGGGGTATTTGATATCATCAAATAACGTCATATTTTACTATCATTTATCCCATATGTTTTACCCACTTTTGTTTAATTATTGCAAGATATTGGTACTTAGTTGCTTAAAGTTTGATATTGCAGTAATTATGGAGTCACTTGTGAAGAAGAAGCAAAAAGACGCAATTCTAGAGATCAAACGAAGACATTTGAAGAAAACCTCAAACTGCATCATACGTCGTATCCAACAAGGAAGATACGGCGTATCTGCGCCAGCTCATCACAAGAACGTGTATTGATCAATTCTCGATCCGGCGTATCCACTACTTTCCAATACGCCGTATGCACAGCTGTTCATCAGTCAAAGATTCGCATTTATTATGATTGATGGTAATTAATCTTGATTCATTTAATCCTATCGCGGACTTCGAGGAAATTAACCCTATACGTCGTATCCACTAACTCTCGATATGGCGTATCCAGGGATTTTCAGACACTATAAATACGAGACTCAAATACGAGTTTCAGTGTGCAAAAACATATTCTTTGTATAACATACTTCTAAAGTCGAATTTCTCAAGCCAAGAAGAGCAGCCAAAGGATACGAGCATCCAAAAACCTAATTCCATAGAAGACATCGTGTAATTCTTACTTTCTTAATCATTCGATTTTCTTAATTGTTTGATCACGCTTGTAATAATGACAATGATTATGGGCTAATACCCTTGGGTATTAGCCATATTAATTAAGATTATAATGTTTGGTTTGATTTAATCCGGCTTTGCTTAATTTATCATTGTTGTTTAATTATGTTTATCGCCTTATACTTGTTTATGTGCTTGTACATGCGAGCTATCATTCAATTGGGTCTGGGAAGACTTAACCAGTAACCTAGATGCCAGGATAGCTCTCCATGTTGTGTTTTATATGCCCGAACCAATAGGATCACAAATGACACCTTGTCCTTACCTTTTGATTATGAGCTTAGTTGGACCGGCAGGTGACCCGATAATTGTTCAACCAGTAGTGTTCTTAGTTAATTGGTAATTGATTGTGGTGGTGGACTACCAGTGTATGATTCAACATCAAGCAATAAGTGGGTAAAGTCCCGATGGGCTAGGGTCTTAACAGTATCACCACTGCTTTAATTCCCTATGATAGATTATAATTAGACTATAGGATGCTTTATGCGGATGCGTTAATCGTGACAAGATTGTTCGTGTCTAGGTCTTAGGAAGAAGTACCGCCTAAGTCTTAAGAATGATATGTCGCTTCGAGATAAGCAAGCCATTGCACTAGTTAATCAAACCTGCATTTAATTAGATTTAATATGGTTAATATAGTTTTCTATTATTTGGCTCGTACCGCTCTCTTGCTTTGTGTTATTTGCTTTAGTTTATATTGTGCTTAGAATTGTTATTTGTCACCATAAACATGTGCCAGTCTCTCAGGCTAACCCCCCCCACCCATCTTATTAGATAAGCGTATATAGCATAGGTTTAACCAGTAATTAGACTAATCTAGAATAGAATAAATACTAATAGGATAATTTTTTAACTCTTACTCTTAGTGTTCGACACCCTACTTACCGCGAAGCTACATCCTGACCGGGTACTCTGCCCGTTAAAGTGTTGTCTTTAGGTTAGTCGGCTAAATATAAATATAAAACCCTGATATCTATAATTAATACCTATACAACGACACATCAGTGATTCATTTTGATCTTTCGAGTGAGAGCTCGAATAGGCTGCATTGACATAATCTTGAGGGTTGTGTGTTGAGCTTGATGGGGGTACCAGTCGCGACCCTTTTAGTAAGAAGTTAATTTGATTTTCAAGCTCAAGAAGTATTTGGTCAAGGGTTTTCATGATGCTTTGAGGTGCAGTTATAGCCATGACTGGTTTGACGAATTCCTTTGTGTCATCCCAGCCTTCATGGTTATAGAGGGGGAGATTCTCAATGATTTCCCAGGATTCGTCAGCATTCTTATTTTGGAGTTTGCCGCCAGCAGTGCGGTCAATCTCACACTTAAGATGAAAGGAGACATGATCATAAAAAAAATAGATTTGAAGCCAACGATCGATGCCATGATGAGGAAATTTTTGGAGTAAGTCCTTGAAATAAGTCCATGCTTCGGATAGAGATTCTCTATGATGTTGTTTGAACATCAGCATATAGTTGTGGAGTTTTGCGGTTCTTCCTAGTGGAAAGAATTGAGCAAGGAATCGGGTAGTAAGATCCTCCCATGTGGTGATGGATCGTGCTGGAAGGCGTTCAAGCCAATTGCTAGCTTGATCGCGAAGGGAAATATTGAAATAAACGCATGCGCGTTTTTTCCCTATTTTATCGTCAAGGTTAAGTGAGTCCACAAGTTTAAGGAAATCCTTAAGGTGTTGGTTTGGATCCTCGGACCGAAGTCCATGGAATGAGCATCCGTTTTGCACCAACCGGATGGTGTCGGATCGAAGAGGTACAACATTTTTCCCTACGGGGAGCTCAATGGTATTCCTATAGCCCTCGTGGCTTGGTTTGGAGTAGTCTTCTAGAGTACGGATAGGATTCTCGTCTCCCATGGTGGCTGACGACAATGGGTTACAAAACAAATAGCACAAAGAAAAGATAAGAGAAGGAGTCCAACAAGAAAGCTAATAGGCGAATATTAAGTTATCACTAAAAGGATTCAAAAGCGGAGTTAGAACTTGAAGCTGTTGAGATACGATGATGTCAGAAGCCTAGACTATTTCCAGGAGGAGCGGGAAGGACGGGGGATAGAGATGGATGTAGGGGAAGGGGTGTGGATGTAGGGAGCGCGAGGATGCGATGGACGGGAAGAAGTACAGGGCAGAGGGGGGCGGGATGCGTTGGTGCGTAACGTGGGTAGGGGGGGGGGGGAGTAAGTAGGGGTGGAAGGGAGCGGGGATTGCGGGGGTGGGGCCGGAGGGGCTAAGGATGAGGAGAGGGACGGAAATAGGGGGAGTCAGGGGTGAGGAAATTTGTTGGGGGGGGAATGAGTGCGAGTGAGGGGACGGTGAGCGTAAAGGCAGATGAAGGGGAGGGAATTTGGTGTAACGATGGGAGTAGGGGGGAGTGAGGATGAGTGAGGGTACGTCATGGAGGTGGATGCGGCGGTACCGCGAGGTTGCACAGGGGTAGATGGGAGAAAAAGCGGAGGTGTGTTTGTGTGCGGCGGGCCCGGCTTGCGGTCAGCGTTGGGTGGGAAAGTGGTGAGTAGGTGAGGGGATGGCAGATGGTCAGGAGTCGGGACAGAGAGCTAGTTGAGGAGGGTAGACAACAGGTTTTCTGGACAGTGGGGATTATAGATATGGATGCAGGCGGGATGTAGGGTCGGGACGCGTGTTGGATGACGCGTCTAGGGAGGGAACACGGAGAGAAGGGTAGTTGATCCGCTCTGAGGGGGGCACAGGACTGTCGTGCTAATAGTTTTTCTTGTCTATAGTGTGTTGGTGCGAACGCTGGCGTCAGTCACTGTCGCGTCTAGTGATGTCTTTTGGCCGCAAAAATTGGTGTGCGGTGTCGTAGGACTTATGCTCTCGAAGTTTTTCAAGAGACAGCCGCTTGAGGGGGGCACATACCTCTCTCGCTGTTGTAGTAGTCGTACTAGGAAGGATGAGTTGTACTGCTAAGAGCTACATTTGCTCTACTTTTTTTTTTCAGTTTTAGCTAATTACTCAGTTAAAGGTTTTCAACCCCCCCCCCTATCACTTGTTTAATTTTACTCTAAACCACATCTTCTAAAAGTGATTATTTTACTTCACTCACCATCCTCCCTGCAACACCCTCTTCTAACTACTTTTAATCTATCTGTAAACAAAAATAAAACTACTTTTAGTCTAGTGAAAGTAGGTTCATCTAGGGGTTTAGTAAAGATATCAGCTAGCTGATACTTAGTGGGGATGAAGTGTAATTCAATATCTCCTTTAAGGATGTGATCCTTGATGAAATAATATCTAATATCAATATGCTTGGTTCTTGAGTGAAGTACTGGATTGTTGAATATTGCAATGGCACTGGTGTTGTCACAAAAGATGGGTACCATCTTATAATGGATGTCATAGTCACTGAGTTGACTTTTCATCCATAGGATACTTGCACAACACCCAGCAGCAACAACATATTCAGCTTTAGCTGAGGACATAGCCACTGACTGCTATTTCTTGGCACTCTTACAAACCAATTTTCCACCAAGTATTTGGCAGGCACCTGAGGTGCTTTTTCTATCCATATTTCAACCAGCATAGTCTGAGTCTGAATATCATTTAAGATCAAAGCCTGAACATTTTGGATAATACAAACCAAGGGTTAGAGTACCTTTCAGGTACTTGAGGATTCTTTTCACAGCTATTAGATGTGATTCCTTTGGATTGGACTGATATCTTGCACATAGGACTGTGAAGAATTAGATATCAGGCCTTGTTGTAGTCAAGTACATCAGTGACCCAATCATTCCTCTGTATGAGGTCTCATTAACTGATTTGCCAGCTAAATTAGGACCTAAGTTGTTTGGAGAAACCATGGGTGTTTTCACTAAGGAACTATAGAAATTTCATATTTCTTGAGTAAGTTCCTGGTGTACTGTTCTTGACAAATTAAGATGCCTTTGTCATCCTGCTTGATTTGCAATCCAAGGAAGTAGGTGAGTTCACCCATCATACTCATTTCAAATTCCTTTGTCATCAGTTTCTCAAACTGTTTACAAAGTTTATAACTTGTTGAGCCAAATATGATGTCATCTACATACACTTGAACAAGAAGAACTTCTCCTTTTGATTTATAGATAAACAATGTGTTATCTATTCTTCCCCTGGCAAACTTATTTTGAAGAAGGAAAGTGGAGAGAGTCTCATACCATGCCATTGGTGCTTGTTTTAGCCCATAAAAAGCTTTGTCAAGTTTACAGACATAGTCAGGGAACTCACTACTTTCAAAGCCAAGAGGCTGTTTCACATAAACTTCTTCTTTTAGTTTACCATTCGAGAAGGCACTTTTGACATCCATTTGGTAAACTTTGAAGTTCATGTATGTGCCAAACGCAAGAAATATCCTGATGGCTTCCATTCTTGCCACTGGTGTAAAGGTTTCATCATAGTCAATTCATTCTTCCTAATTGTACCCTTATGCAACCAGTCTTGCTTTATTCTTTGTTGTTGTGCCATGCTTATCTTTTTTGTTCTTGAATACTCGTTTGGAACCTATGGCTATTTTTCCATAAGGGAGAGGAACAAGAGTCCGTACTTTGTTTCTATAGAACTGATTCAGTTCTTCCTTCATGGCATGAATCCATCTTGGGTGCTTCAGTGCCTCAGATACCTTTTTAGGTTCTATCTCAGAAAGAAAATTAGTAAATAAACATTCACTAGCTGAGGTAGCTGTAAGCTTGGCAGCCATGCTTCTTGTAAGCATGCCTTCACTAGGATCACCAATGATATTTACAAGTTCAATGTGTTGATCTCTTAACCATATATCCTGAGGAACAGGATGAGAACTTGTAGAGGCTTGATTTGTGATATGAGACTGAGTGACATCAGGGACTAAAGGTTCAATAATGGATCCTGAAACTTTAGTGTTGTTTCCTGATGGTACATCAGTGCGTTGAGTGATCATTTGATCATTCTGAACATTTTGTTCATGTGTCCCTTCAGTGTTGACTGGATCAAGAGGACC